>AWOL01S0126346.1:36517-50317 GCA_000715115.1 Nicotiana otophora | reverse complement strand
GGGGGGGGGGGGGGGGGACTATGTTTCGTCAAATGAATAAGGGAAAAACGACCAAAATGTCCTAAAACTTAACCAGCATGAATTAAATCCTTATGCACTTCATTGCTGTATCATAAAGTGTAACTTCAGCTATACCGCTCGTCTTTTTCTGTTATTGATTTGATGCTTAATAAGTAGTTTTATTTCCTGACTTGATTATAATGCAATTCTCCTTAGACCGTGTCAGGAAAATCTACGAGAAGTTTCCTCGACCTTCAGTGCCACAAAATTTGGACCTCGCAGATGATGATGATGATGATATGCAAAAACTTTCTGAAGCCATTGCGGCTGCCAAAACCCGAGTTGAATGCTGTTCTTCCTTTTTAAAAGCCTCTATCAAGTTAGATACTCTCTCTCTGGCCCTTCCACAAATTCCTCCATGTTTCTTTTATTCGTATAATTCTTAAAAAACATATCATTTTAGCTGCTAGAATTATGTTGCTGTTGAACATTTGACTATGTGTATTATACTCCCAGGGATTTGCTATCGAGTTTTCTTTTAACTAGGGACTTGGATTTTAGTTAATGTGTACCTTACTTATTGGGTATTTGATAGAAGAAAAAAAAATTAAAAAACTTAGCAAAAATATTATTTGGATCTCCAGAAGGAGCACTGGACTTTTTATATAATCGGTTGGGTACTCTTCATTTAAATCTTTCCGTACTTTTCTTCAAAAAGCAGTCCTGCGCATCCTATTAGTAAGACCATTGGTCCATCAAAGAAAGACCTGACCCCCCATAACTTATTCGGTCTTCATTTTGATGGAAAAGAAAAGTACCCTAGAATTCAAACCTTCAATTCCAGATCCCTCTCAACACTTGGACTGTCCATTCTGCAGACGTCTCTGGAGGATCCACTCCACAGTGCAAACTTCCAGCAAGACATTTCAAATACTCCCTTTGCCTCTTTGTTACTGCATGTGAAACAGTAAAGATTACCTCATCTTGCAATCTTTTCCTGTGGCAATTTCTGTCAAGGGTTAGTAACAGCTATGCCAGTCTCCTTATAAGAGCTCATACACGATTAAGACATCTTGGAGAAGATTATCTTGGTTGTTTTATTACGTGAGGACATGTTGTCCTCCTCTTTAAATGTTCTATAATCTCATCCATATTAGTATCTTTTCTGATGACAAAATGCTATTTTTTATAGGTGGTCAGCAGAATTTGGTGCACATAGGTATGGATCTCCAGAGTTGCATGAGATGCTGGCAGATTATATATATTCTCAATCTACCGAAGTGGTACGTTCTCCGGAAAGCATGACGCATTGACTTATTGACTCGCTTGTAGTAGCTGTAATATATGCATATCATGACTGCAATATCTTTACCAGTAGTGGTCTTATTGTTTCCAAACAGTACTTTGCTATTTGACATTAGAAAAGGATAGGGGCTTCTAATAGATGACAATTAGCGGAATTGGATTTCAAGTCAATTTAGCCAATCATTAATATTGCAGTAGACCTCCTTACATACTTCTTGATTTGCAGGACATGGTTAAAGTATCTTTTCATTTTGTTAGAGGAAGGAATCTGAAGAAATTTGCTTCAACTATCATAAATTTCATGGGCAAGGTAAGCACTGGTTCCGTGATTTTTTGCTAATGAGATGTCATGAGCAGATATTACAAGGTCCAAAAGCTGGATTGCCATGTTCTCTATGTCTCTTTCCTGTTTATTCAAAGTTTTCCAAGGAAAGAGTCTTTCTTTTATGGTTTTATTTCTTTTGCACAGTAACAATTTCTTGAAGTTGCTTGTGGATATTGACTTAATGATGCTCTATGATAGATATGAAATTTTAATATAATTCATACAACTTAATATGCAGTGCTATCCAGGAGAGGATGATTTGGCTATTGCCCGGGCAATTTTGATGTAAGCAGAGTTGTAATATGAATAAGTGCCTTGCATTCAATTACTGTTCTACCCAGTTTATCCCATTTGTGCTGGTCCATATTAGGAGCATTATATTTCAGTAAACTATTTTAAAAAAGAGAGACTATTTTAAACTTTACAGTTACTACCGGGTCAGTAAATATTTGCAGTTATCTGAGCATTTGCACACTTGTAGGTCTGCATATTATTGCCCCTTTCAGTGTAATATTTCTGGAAACATACTTACATAATGCTTAACTTTCTAATAAGAGGTTTGAAATTCAATCTTTGTGCATATTTGGAACCAGAGTTACTGACTTTCAGTTTGTTCCAGTATACGGAACAGAAATGGGCTACCAGAATGCAAGCTATGTGACAAGGCTTCTTAAGAAATACACTTGGACACAAATTTTTCTATATTTTCATCTTGAAACATTCTTCTTATGCATATTACCTTTCAATTTTAATAAGGCCATGATGAAAGCCATAAACTAGAATATGTTTTTTAGCTGTTTAAATTTGCTATCTGTCTAATATTTCAATTAAGAATCTTGTTTGTGCCTTTTAGTTTTTAACTGCAGGTTGAGCTTACAGTTGCAATTTTTCATTCTCCTTTGGCAGGTATTTGTCTCTAGGAAACCTTAGAGATGCGAACAAGCTCATGGAAGAGGTGGAAAAGGAAATGCAGGCGAAGCATCTTGGATTTCCTCAGTCAGAATTAATGCAGTTTGTCAACTACCTTTTGCTGACGTAAGTCTTAATATGTTTTCTGAATACATTTCTTTTGATGTGTTAAAAGTAAAATTTTATTTTCATCTTTCATATGCTGTTGCTGAAGCCTCTTTCTCATGCTCCTTGACTATTACATTATTAAGCTGTCCATTTTCAAGAATTTGACAAATATCCCTTCTGTTAACCCCCGCCCCCCAACCCCCCCAAACCCAAATATGTTCTGCACCAGCCTTGAGGCCTTGTGCTCATCCACATGTTTTTTACTTCATTTAAGTCCAATTAATTGACTATGTTACAATGCAATTTATGTTTCAGGTTGCAGAGAGATGCTTTACCTCTCTTTAACATGTTGAGACAGAGCTACAAGTCTAGTATTGATAGAGATCCTCTATTAAATGAGGTAAGCGCTTTGTATATGAGAGTCATGTGCTTTCCTTCATTCTTTATGATAAATGATTATCTTTGTAGTTTTTCTTGTGCTTATTAATAACACTGTTCTCCGTCAGGTTAGAGCGCTGGTTTTCCTCCTAATTCACATTTTTCTGTTCTGTGGTTTAGTTGCTAGATGAAATGGCGAAGAAGTTTTATGGCGTACAGCGTAAAAATCCTCTTCAAGGCATGTTTGGAGATATCTTCAAGGTAATATAATATTATCAACTTTTTGCAATTTAAGAGTTTACTGACAAAAAGGAAAGGGTTAATTACACATATCCTTTTGTGTTCTTTTAGTTGTGAGAACCCATCCTCTAGGGGTCCTTGCAAATTAGAACATATACGGTTAACCTCCCAAAAGTTACAGAGGAAAATGAAACAGTTCTTTTTTCCAATAACAAGAAGCATGCTTTAATTGCCAGTATGAACATCAAAATCTGTTTCCACCAGAACCACTTATCCTATTATGAAACTGATCCTATGATAAATCGGACATCCCCTTTCAATATGATCAGCAACTTTTTCCGTTGTCTACCTTGTATCTTTGGTATAAACAGGAAATTCGGTCTTGGATAGATGATTGGCTAGACTTTGGGGAGGCTTAAGTGTGCTTGTATTAATACTTTTGTAAATCTGTGTGCGCGTGTATCAACTTTCTCAATTGTTATCCCACAACTTGCCATAATATGTTTGAGAGAATAGAGAGAAATTTCTTAATTTGAGGCGGTGATGTCATTTCCATTATCATATTGGTGGAGTCATAGGGAAACGGATGTTCACCAACAGATGCAGTAGCTTAGATATAAGTGCAGGGCCCAACTAGTTGCAATCAAGTTGTGGTTCCCTCTTCATTCACTCAGCTGATTTTCTCCTTCGAAAAAGACAAGTCTGTGTTGTTAGTATTAAAGAACCTAAAACCTTATAAAAGCACTAGGAGTCGTACTTATTCAATGGGGACATGGGATCACATTTTTCTTCATGAAAGCCTTGGTCTTTGTTAGGCTCAATCTATATATAGGTGTGTGAGATTCTAGATGTAGCTCCCCGAGATGGCTCCCATTGCTAACAGTTTAGCAGTTAGTCCCCATAACAGTTAGATGTTGGTCTCACACTTGTGCTGGTTCAACCTTGGATCACTAGGTGAAGTGAGATATTCTTTTTAGGGATAATTACATTATTGGGCCGCCCTCCAAAATAATAGCCGGCAAACGTATATGTTTTGTTAAATATACATATAATATAATATAATCTAATATACATAATCAACGTATATGTTGGCTAGCGCCTGTAATTAATTTCGGTCGGCGGGACAAAAATGAAAAAAGCCCTTTTTTTAATCAGTTACTAGGTGAAATGAGATTCTAGGTGCCTAGACAATGTGCATCTCACTGTTCACGATATTGCACTTAGTCCCAGTGAGATAGCTCCCACACCGCACATGCAGGTTGTAGCACTTGGACCCCATGAGACTTGCTTCGTGCTTCTATTGATTCTCACTTTAAACCATTTATAACCTGAGTCCAACCACTAGCTAGATGACCGGGTGGTTTTCATTTTCGCTTACTGAATTAGGTTGATTCTAGCTCACACAAAATCTTAAATCCATGTAGTTAGAGAAGAAACATAAAGCCTTGTAAACCACTCAATCTAGTTTGACCTATTCGATGTGAGTGATCAAATTACTCAAGTTCTTAACCTTCCAGCTGTTCATTTAAACAAGCCTTGTAGAGATAGTTTCTATAGGTAAAATGCACTTGCCACTAGTTAGGTGGCAAAAAACATTTCACACCACATTCCATAACTTCAAGGTAGTTATTTGTATATCATGAGAGCAAAAAGGGCTTTCTTGCAAACTAAAACAAGTGTTTTCTTTTTCTTTTAACCAAAAATTTCTGGTGTCTGTTTTCAAAATTCTCTCTATCTTCATCTTTTGCAAAATAACACTTACTGTTTTGCAGATGATGGGAGGAGAATAGGACAGGGAAAAGTGTCTTTCTTCAAATGATCTCCATCTAAAAAGTGTCATGAGAGACACCACTCCAAGTTGTCCATGGATTGATCCGCTGCAGTTAAATTGATGTGCTTGCCTTGATTATTCATGCTCGGCCTGCCTTTATAACATAATGTTGCAGAATGGGGTCATGAATTTTCATTGATTGCTCAAGCTTCCCCTTTCTTGTTGCCAATTTGTGATTCCGCAAATATTTCTATTTAAAATCATATATTTACTGTTCTTTTTCCCATGCATTGCATTTGTACAATAGATGAAACCTCTGAGTTAGTAATATTACATCTTTTGGTGTGTTTGAGATATAGAATAGTAGCTGGCGAAATTTTGGCGTCTAATTAGTTAAAACATATACTATAATGTCATTCGAAAAACGCACCTCCCCACACACATTGAAACATCACTGCCGGAAGCTTTTGGCTTCTTTTATTTAGTGATTAAAAGCTACCCGAAATCTGTTTATTTGCGGTGGCTTCTGTTAAGAAAAGAAGCCAATCTGGGGACAAAAAAAAACTACTTATGTACATAGGTGTTTCATACCAAATTAATAAAATTGAGGTGGGAATGCTTATTGATTAAAGACTGAGTGGTCAAACAATGGGTATGGGTAAGTTGTTTCTGCTAATACATAGGTCAGATATATAACGCTATTTGTATAATATTGTGCAACCGTTCATTTGCCATATTCCTAATCCTCGACAAGCCCACAAGTTTTCTTCCCAAAACAAGGATAACCCAAAATTTTACTTCTCATTCTCTCAACCGAAGGAAAAGGTCTATATTCTCTCCAACCTTCTCCGGCATTTTCGCTCTTCCAAACGGGGAGTTTAATAAAAGACTCCAACTTCTTTGTTCTGGTTTGCACGTGGGAGGGATGAAGAGATTTAAAACTCCATGCCATAAGATACAAAAGAAAGTTTTCCACAGAGGTTTATTTAGTAAAGAAGACCATGAACCCTTAGATCAGACGATAACAATGAATGGCAGATAGGAAAATAAAGGCAGGAAGTTAAGAAAACTGCATGAACTTTAGGATATATTTATGATATCGTAGCATCCTTTAGAGATCCACCGACCACCACACCCGTTGAACTTCGCATAGAATGCATTCCTAGTGCAGCAACGCAAGCGCCATCTGTTTTTAGATGTGGTTGTACTAGCTCCCAAATCTTTTTCTTCGCTACCTGTATACAATTGAAGAACATCGTCAGCCCAAAAGGAAAATAAACTACCCCCCGCCCCCCTCATCCAACAAAAAAGTAAGTGTAGGGATGAGCACAACACTTTCTTTAACAAAAGGAGAAGCAAGCAAACAAGATAGGAGTACATAATTTCCCATGTTTACTCCTGCGCAATATACTATAAAGCTTTTAAAAAAAAGCGCTACTAAGAAACCTATAGACAAGCTACTTTGCTCTTCCTGGAAGACACTACCCTATTCTTAGCAACTCGAGAAGAAGGCTTAAGGTGCAAATTCTAAATGCTTCTCCAAGAAATCAACAGATTAAACATAATTCCCTCCAATTCCTAATTCAGGAAACTGCAGATCTTCAACGCAAAAAAGGGTTTTCACCCCAGAATCATTAAGAGGTAAATAGATAGTATAAAAATTTAGAAACTGCGGGATAAGCATTTGTAAGACAGATTCCAAGAAACGCATGATAGACTGCACTTTATAATTTTGCAAATACAGTTATGGGAAAGAGGGAATCTAGTAGCAGATGGAAGAACAGGATTATATAAAGCATAGGACATATGCAGCAGAGAGAAATGGGTAATAAACCTACTATTTCTTTTCTGTCTTCCCAAGTTCCAACAACATATTGGATATCTTTAGTTAAAACAAAGCAGGAGAAACAAAGAGCTTATCTAAAAACATTAGTTTAATACAAGGGCAGAAAACCATTTGGCATAATAGTTCTTTCCCGATGGTCCAGAAACACTAAGAAGCGAGGTAAATGTAACTTCTGCAAACAAAAGATTTCCTTCCGAGTTTGACACGCCCGTAAACACAATTATTCTTTAAAACCTGAATCACAAGTGCATGTAACCTATACACAGCCAAAAACTTAACCTGGACTGTGACCTATTTCCTCAAGTCAAATGAGCGATAATAGAGGAAACAATGAAAGCACTTCCCTTCCCTCTGCAACTCACTAACCTCATAGCATAGACTAGTTGCTTCAAGTTAATAAAATAACACAGAAGCCTCTTGGCTTTTAGGCTAGTGCACCACCTCTTATAGGCAATCAAACTTTACAATGGAGATTTTACCTGGTTGGGCGTTGCCACCTCAGGGAGATTCTCCTTTTCATCAGCAGAACCAAACCATATCCTTTCCCCAGGTACTGAGCCTTCAGGCGGCTCAAGAAGTTCCACATTCTCATGAGATGCATCAGATGCTGCCATCAGCATTCCATTTGACTTGACACCACGCATATTCCTCGGCTTTAAATTTGCAAGAACAATTACATTCCTTTCCTGCATGTTGCAGCATGCATCAAATGCTTTCTTCAAATTACGAAGTGTAAGAATCTTAAACAGGCTACTATTGATGGACTTTAGAAGCTTAGGAGTGTTAGAAACAACAACAACAACCCAGTAAAATCCCACTAATGGGGTTTGAGGAGGGTAGTGTGTACGCAGACCTTACCCCTACCCGAAGGAGTAGAGAGGCTGTTTCTGAAAGACCCTCGGCTCAAGAAAACAAAAAGACAAAAGGACAAAAGGAGACAATATTAGTATCACCACAACAATCATAGGAAAAATAAGAACACCATGAAATCCAGAAGAAAGATGTAAAGTAAAGGGAGACAATATTAGTATCACCACAACAATCATAGGAAAAATAAGAACACCATGAAATCCAGAAGAAAGATGTAAAGTAAAGGGAGACAATATTAGTATCACCACAACAATCATAGGAAAAATAAGAACACCATGAAATCCAGAAGAAAGATGTAAAGTAAAGGGAGACAATATTAGTATCACCACAACAATCATAGGAAAAATAAGAACACCATGAAATCCAGAAGAAAGATGCAAAGCAAAAACGATAGCTAGTAAATAGGTCCTTCACTGAAAAGCGAAATAGTATGACACAACATTGCCACTAGCTATCTTAGACAAAAATCCTACCTGGCTAGTCCCACAATAGTACGAAGTAAGGCAAGACTCAACTACCTCCTAACCTACAACCCTAATACTCGGCCTCCATATCTTCCTATCAAGTGTCATGTCCTCGGAAATCTGGAGCCTCGCCATATCCTGCCTGATCACCTCTCTCCAATATTTCTTAGAAACAGAGTCACTATAATGTACACACCATAAGCAACTTTTGTTATTCTTAAGATATGCCAAAAACTAGCATATTATTAATTACGGAAAGAGAAAAGACTGAACCAAACAATCATAAATGAGTGGTCCCAAGAAAAAAACTGATATATAAAGTTCTATTTTCCAGTTTGATCAGAAAAGTACTCCTAGTATACTTGAAGCAAGTGATTTCATTTAAACCTATCCACTAGGATCTACAAAGATCCAAAGTCCAACCCTTTTGAGATGCCTCTGTGATAACAGGAAAAGAAGAAAAGAATTGGAGAATAGGTTGCTTGATTATAACCTCAAGCCATTGGGATTCAAATAACCTTTACAAGAATTACAAATAAACAAAAAAGATTAAAGGCCAGTAATTACATTGCTAGAAAATCTCGTAATTACCCAATTACGAGTGTGAGAAGGCATGAGAGAAAAATATAATTTTTTAACAATGATACAATGAGCCCTATATATAATACATATTTTACTCCTACTACATGTGGGACTAGGACATATTTTCTACATATGAGACTAGCATTATTTACATATAACTATCTAACACTCTCCGTCAAGCCGGTGTATACAAATCATATGTACCGAGCTTGTTACATATGTAACTAATAAAAGGCAGTGAGAGACTTGGTGATAATATCTGCAAGCTGATCATTCGACTTCACTACAAGTCATGTCAAACTCCTGGATAACTGTGCGGAACTTACCAAACCAAACTCGAGGAGACTGCTCCAGACCATACGATGAACAACGCAAGAGACATACACGGCCACTAGACTCCCCCTGAGCAACAAAACCAGGTGGTTCGGTTGCTGATAAACAGAAGTTGGTCGAAAAGTCGCCGGAGAAATTTGAAAATAGTGAGACTAATAGCTTGTTTGGCCAAGCTGCAACAATCAGCTTATTTTGATAAGTGTTTTCTTCTCAAAAATGTTTTTTTCAAAAAGCAGTTTGTGAAAAGCAGTTTGTATTTGGCTAATTAATTTGAAAAGCACTTCTGAGCAGCAATTAGTGTTTGGCCAAGCTTTTAAAAACTACTTCTAAGTGTATTTTTCTCAAAAGTGCTTTTGGAGAGAAGCTACTTTTTTCTGATTCTCCAAAACTGCTTCTGCTTCTACTCAAAAGCACTTGCTTCTACTCAAAAGCACTTTTTTTTCTTCTAAAAGCTTGGCGAAACACGTCAATTTTGAAAAAAAAAAAGCCATTTCTTTTTTGTTTTTGGCTTTGGAGAAGCTTGGCCAAACACACTAAGCCGAATTCCACACTATAAAATAGGCTCCACGTGCCTGCGTGTGTGTCCGACGCGCTCGCCGGAACCCTAGTTCTAGCGTCACATGGGGGCGCATGAGGGACTTTCTGCCGGAGCGATTGACCAGGGTTTTGTCGTCTGACTTTTCCGAACAAGATGGTAGTATTGGTTTTCGCACAACACTTACCAATGAGGAGATAACACAAATCAATCTTGAGTAGTCAACCGGAAAGACGCACGATGATTGACTAGTCTGTTCCGATGGGACTAAGATTTCTGGGATTTGGTCGCACAATGATTTCGGATATGATGGTGGTATTGGTATATGCACAACACCACTGTAGCAGTGATGAACCATGAAAACAAGACGAAGTTGCTGGAAATTGCACGGCGAGCCGGAATGACGCACATCGATAATTTTCTCACTGAAGCTCTGATACCATGTGAGAAGGCACGGGAGAAAAATATATTCTTTTAACAATGATACAATGAGTCCTATATATAATACAAATTCTACTCCTACTACATATGGGACTAAGATTATTTACGCATAACTATCTAACAACGAGGATGTGAGAATCTTTCCATATTTACATAGTATAGGTTTTTCCATATTTACATAGTATAGGTTTTTTCCATATTTACATAGTATAGGTTTTTGCCATATTTAAAACTCCCCCTCAAGCTGGAGCATAAATATCGTATTCTCCTACTTTGCCATAAATATAAGTGGAAATTGTTTTTCCTTATCATTGTCTAAGGAGATTATTGTTTTTCCTTATCATTGTATTAAGCATAAAAGTTAATAGACATACGCAACCTGAAACAAGACTATCTGAAATGAAGTAATTTGAGAAGGGCACCATGAAAGGTCAGAATAACTTTATCAAGGACACTTTTGCAGTCTTAGATAATGCAAAGGTTAAACTTTGCATGGAGCAGTTATGCAGTCTATTAAGTTATTAACTGTTGAAGTATGCAAAAGAAGGACAAAATCATGAGCAATACTTTGTAGAGGAATATTGAATAACCACATTTGAGAAGGGTTAGCTGACAAGAAACTTTTCTTGGGAACTTCTGTAAGCCGGATGATAGCAGCCAGGTTGCACCATTAGCTGGTTAGCTGTCACCGAGTAGGCATGGAAAATGGATAGTCACGGTATCTTTTGAACCAGCCATGTGGTAAAAATAGTAACTAGAGAAGCAAGTGCTTTCATCTTTAGACAAGATTAAGAGTGGATGGCTTATTGTGAGCTAGTCATCTCAAGGAGGATAAGTGGACCATTTTCCATGTCAATGCGAAGGTAACTTGCTATCATGTGAATAAGAGAGCATCAGATATTCAGAATCACGACATACTGTTTTGCTTAAGTTTGCAAAAATGAAGATTCCATTTAAGGGCTCATCCAAAAGTTTTGGTAGAAAGGAATATTTGCTGGAGTAAGAGATGCAGAATAGGAATAACTGAATAGTAACATCGTCCCTAGGCAATGGCTGAGTGGTTGAGGCATAGGAGTAACAAAATGAAGATTTCAGTTCCGGTTGCCAGCTAAAACACCGGGGCCGATTTGGTTCACAGACTTGTTATGCAGGCAGATGATACAGGGACTGTTATGCGGCGTGTAATAATGCAGAGATTGGGATACGACAAATAGTAATATAGTGATTGCAATATGATGAAGTACAATAAATGGATTGTAATACAGGGATTGCCTACTTTAAGGCCATTTGTCTTTAAAAATACTCCTATCCACAGCGGCGGAGCTAGTAAAGAGGGAAGGGGTCAAGGGGGTTACTAGAATCCCCTTTTATCGAAAAAATATGCTGTGCAAATAGGGTAAAAATAAATAAACTGCTGAATCCTCTTAAAATAAGAGAAAATTCTAGTGTTGTGGTAAGCAAGTTCAAAAGTTATTTCAGATCACAAGTTCGAATCACAATTTTGACATTCTAGTAATTGTTTAATCCCCTTATATAAGTTCCTGGATCCACCATTGCTTATTTAGGTATTGTTGATAAGCATATTCTTATTTGACATTCCATCTCATATAAAATAAAACATAAATTCCAACATAAGTTAAGTTACACCAGTACTAGTTATGACGAGTTTAATACCGAAAAGAAGAAAGTAGATTAGCACACATAGTTTTACACAAGAAACCAAATAATGTTTTATTACATTAGTAATGCAGATTTTCACATAGTATTAATTATGTAGAATTCAAGGGGAAATTACTTTTCCTTATACAACTATCTAAACGGGGTTAAAGAATAGGATAAAAATTATATACATTAAGGGATCGTTTGGTTGCTGGTTTAGAAAGGGAGTTATTCATGTATTAAAACTAGTATAGCTAATACCATATCTGGTAGCTTTTTAGTTGCTTCGTATAAAATTTAGCACACCGAGCCGTTAGATTATCATTTTACAATCGCACATAATAAAACAAGTATAAGTTATCAGTCAAATTATGTGTTATTTTATGTAGGGTAGAAGATGGAATTACTAAACCTTGCATAACTAATCCCTGCCTTACTAATTCCTGCATAACTCTAACCAGCAACCAAACAACCCCGACACTTTAATTTCTTTTTTACACTATCAGTGCAATTTAATTGTTTATAGCAAGTTCTCACTATATTTATCGGGTTATCATATCATGCTTGATAGAAAAAATTACCTATTTTTACAGACCAATTTTAGCTAATAGTGTTGAAAAATCTTTATATTGTCAATGCACAGAACTTCAAAACACTAACAACTTGTTTGGATGGTTGTTACCTATTGTATTATATCGTATTGTTACATTAAATATAATGTTTGTTTTGATTGTAACTTAAATTTTATTATATCGTATCGTTAAATTCGTCATTACGTAACGATGAAAAATGTCACTTTATGTAACGACCTATTTGGTGTGGTCACGTCGTTACCTTGTTTTTCTTGTTTTTCACTCTTATCTTGCCCTTTATTATTATTAAATAATCCTTTATCCTATCTTTTTATATAATAATTCTACCCCGTACTATAATTTTTCTTTGTAATACTGCAAGTTTATTCTTCATATTATAGGTACGTGACATCATGCAACAACGGCAAACATTGTACTCATCAAACAATACAGTATAATCCAATACAATACGATATACTATGAAACAATATGTAATAACCATCCAAACAAGCTGTAAAGAAATAGATGCATTATAAGGACAGGTACCTGAAGATGGTCAAGAGGCACATATTTAACAAGCCCACTACATATAATTCTGGGCTCAGCCTCACCAACATCAACCTCTTCAACATAAAGCGAATCAGCCTCGTCGTGTCTCCAGGCCTTAAGTATTCGCCCAACCCTAATGTCCAATGTATTAGCCGCATCCTTAATCTTCCTCAGCTTAGTCTCCTCATCTTCCTCTAATGAAGAATCTTGTTCTGTTACACTCACATTTGACGGCGTCGTACAATAGAAATTGAAGCATAATTTTGTGTTATGATTGTTCCAGCGATCAATCTTCTGACAATTGGTGCTGAAAATGGTATTATTATTGTTATTTTTATGGTGCAATAATGAGGAGGAACAATAACTTGGCCTTGAGCGTGAAGCAATAGCAGTAATTGAATTTGTGTGGCGAGAAAGTAATAATGTGCCACTTCCCTTTAACCAATTAGCTGCCCCTACTCCCATTACATTCATCCCTTTGCACTCAATTTTGAAGTGGGAAGAAGAGTGATGCGTTGGGTTTGGACTTTTGAGTTTAGGATAAAAACCGAAGAAAAGGTTTAAAATAGTCCCTTTAAGTTTGAGATTTATTCAAAATCGTCCCTATTTTATAAGGTGGAGCTAGCCTTTAATACTCCTCTCACAATCTAACATTAGGAGTGGGATTCTATACATTATTTCGATTTTAATTTCTCGAAAATAGCATAGATTTAGAGTGTGTTTGGTACGAATTTAATTTTTTCATGTTTGGTTGAATTAAATATTTTCCTTATGAACTTATTTTTCTCCAATTAGAGGAAAATATTTTCCCTATCAAGAGAAAAGAAAAATATTTTCCAAAACTTTTTTTCAACCTTCCACTTTATTCTCCATCCCTACCAACCCCCACCAACCCACCCCCTACCTATCCCCC
>AWOL01S0126346.1:0-20740 GCA_000715115.1 Nicotiana otophora | reverse complement strand
CATCCCGAGTAGAGGCAGCTTCAAGTACCTTGGTTCGGTTATCCAGGGGGGAGGGGAGATCGACGAGGATGTCACACACCGTATTGGGGTAGGATGAATGAAGTGGAGGTTAGCATCTGGAGTCATGTATGACAAGAGAGTGCCACTGATACTCAAAGGTAAGTTTTATAAAGCGGTGGTTAGACCGGCCATGATGTATGGGGCTGAGTGTTGGCATGTTAAGAACTCACATATCCAGAAGATGAAAGTAGCAGAAATGAGGATGTTGCAGTAGATGCGCGGGCACACTAGGATAGATAAGATTAGGAATGATGATATTTTGGAGAAGGTGCATGTAGCTCCCATTGATGACAAGATGCGGGACGCGAGGCTTAGATGGTTCGGACATGTGCAGAGGAGAAGCCCAGATGCTCTGGTACGGAGGTGTGAGCAGCTGGTTACGGAGGGCACGAGAAGAGGTAGAGGGCGGCCTAAGAAGTATTGGGGAGAGGTAATCAGGCAGGATATGGCGAGGCTCCAGATTTTCGAGGACATGACACTTGATAGGAAGATGTGGAGGTCGAGTATTAGGGTTGTAGGTTAGGAGGTAGTTGAGTCGTGCCTTACTTCGTACCATGGTGGGACTAGCCATGTAGTATTTTTGTCTAAGATAACTAGTGGGAATGTTGTGGCTTACTATTTCGCTTTTCAGTGCATGTCCTATTTACTAGCTATCGCTTTTGCTTTACATCTTTCTTCTAGATTTCATGGTGTTCCTATTTTTCTTATGACTGTTGTGGTGATACTAATATTTACTAATATTATCTCCCTTTGCTTTGCATCTTTCTTCTGGATTTCATGGTGTTCCTATTTATCCTATGATTGTTGTTGTGATACTAATATTGTTTCCCTTTTTGCCCTTTTGTCTTTTTATTTTTTTTTAGCCGAGAATCTTTCGAAAACAGCCTCTCTACTCTTTCGTGGTAGGGGTAAGGTCTGCATACACACTACCCTCCTCAGACCCCATTAGTGAAATTTTACTGAGTTGTTGTTGTTCTTCTTCTTCTTTTCTCCTTTCTAGTTTCGAAAAAGGGAAAAATGACTGCATATAAATAATAAAACATGTGATAAGAATTCATAATATATGTTTTAGTGATTCAACTTTCCTTTTGTTAATTTGAGTGACATTATCTTTTCAAAAGCAGAATAAAGTGACTTTGCTTCCTTCCCTATTTTTATAAATGCCTTAATCTTTTAATCATTTGTTTTATCGGTAGAGAATTATGAACTTTAGAGAAATAACAGTTTATTCAAGCCAAGGGATAAGCCACAACTATTAAAAACGTGTTATAATTCATTCATATACAAACAATTAGCTGTTCATGCTCGATTATACAATTGATATATTCATGATGCCCCCCTTTTTTTTTAATAGAAACAACGATGAGAAATAAAACATTCGCAAAAAGAAAAAGAGGAAAACTGGAATTAGCTATGATCTTTGTCGCTAATTTGTCCTATATCTCTCATAACTAACATAATTTCTTGATGATCGTCGCTATTAGTGACGAATTTTCCTATTTAGCTATAGAATTTGTCCGTAGCTAACATTCACATAACCACTAAAAGTTATAGTAGAATGACAAGCAATCCTTCATTGTTAACTATAAGTCTTTAAAGCAGGATTTTTCAGTACGAATTTGGATTAATCGGCCCTCAAAGCGAGTTGAAAACCGAGTGTGAAACAAACAAACAAACAAACAAACTGTTGACATTGATTCTCCATCAGATACTGGCCACTCCTCTACTCAGACTTTAGCCAAGCAAAGGGAGGCGTTACACTCAAATGAGAAGACATAAGGCACAACCCTAGTTACTTATTTGATTACTTGACGTGGGCTGCTCACACGTGCCACATAAGGAGCTACATCTAGAAGTTTCTGTGAGTTAATTATATAGGTGTATACATGTAGTTAGTTAGGAACATGTTAGGGAGTTAGTGGATGACAGCTCAGCAAACTACATATTTTACTTTCATTTGTATATAAACAATTGTGTATGAGTTTACACACAGAAAAATAGAAAATACATTTTCTCACAAAACTCTTACGTTGCTCTTCTCTCCAAAATTAATATGGTATCAGACTTGCTCGATCCATTTCTAGATTCTTCGAAGATAATTCTCTGAAGTTTTGCTTGGCAAATTGAAATCACTTTGTCTTCGATTCCTTTTCTCTTCGGATTCACTTCGTTTTTCTCAACAATTGTTTGATTTCTGCTATTTTTCCGCCATTAATGGAGGAAGAAAATCCTTTTGGCGCAAGATAAATCATGGTTGACAGTTCGCATCCTCTTTACTTGAGTTCTTCGGACAATCCTGGTGTGCTTCTTGTATTTTTACCATTCGATGGTACTGGATATGCAGATTGGAGGAAATCTATGTTAATTTCCTTATCAGCGAAGAATAAACTAGGTTTCATCAATGGGAAAATTCCAAAATCTGGAGAGGACTCATCTTATTTGGACCTCTGGATAAGAGTTAATGATATGGTTATGGCTTGGCTACTGAATTCCTTGACAAAAGGCATAAGATCGAGTGTGTTGCATTCCAAATCTGCTAGAGACCTATGGAAGCAATGTGAAGATATGTATGGTACATCTGACATTGCAATGTTATTTGGATTACAAAAAATATTATTAGAGACTGTGCAAGGTTCATCTGATATCGCAACATATTTTAACAATATCAAAGCAATCTGGGATGAAATAGAAGCCATAGATGGAAGGGTTCCTTGCATTTGTATTGAATGCAAATATGAGGCAAAACAGAAGAACAGAGAATTAGAAAACAGACATAAGCTTGTTCAATTTCTAATGGGATTGAATTAATCCTATAATACCTGTAGAGGGAATATCATGATGATGATCCCTGAACCAAACATTGATAAGGCATATTCTCTTCTCCTTCAGGAGGAGAGACAGAGATCTATTCAGCCAACGATATGCTCACCTTTTGATTCCAGTTCCTTCAATGTATATGCACAAAAATAAATGAATTATCCAGGACAAGGGAAAATGAATTTTAATACTTATCCCAGAAATGGTAACAAGTTCAATACAGTCAAAGGAAATGACAGGAGAAATATGTTTTGCAACTATTGCCAAAAACCAGGACATACTATAGAAAAGTGCTTTAAGCTCCATGGATACCCTGCCAATTTTAAATCTAATAAACCTAGAACATTTCAGAATCAACATGTAGTGCAGGGGAATTCAGCTATAACTGAAAATGAGAATCACAGCATAATGGGAAACCCAACAGAATGCTTTAACATACAGGGAACCATCGATCAACATTCTGCCTATCAGACTATGCAAAGGAATCAGAATTCAGGTGCTTTTAATACACCGGGGTTGCAAAGTCATAACCTTGTGGGAATAAGTCAAGAGCAATATTCTCAGCTGATGGACATTCTCCAACAAGTAAAAGTTGGTCAACATGCAGCATCAACTTCTGAGGTTAATGTGACTGCAAATTGTGCTAGTATTTGCCCTATTTTACCATCTATTCTTCCTGACAAATCCTTTATTCATTCATGAATTCTTGATACTGGGGCATCAGAACACATGACTTTTGATGAATCCATTCTCTTTGACATTCACATACTTCCTTACCCTTAACTGTTAATCTTCCAAATTCCTATAAGATAAAAGTAACTCATGGAGGGAGAGTTACCCTTTTTCCAGACCTAGTACTAAATAGAGTCCTGTTTGTTCCCTCGTTTAAATTTAATTTGTTATCTGTGCACAAATTCTGTCTCCAATTTGGATGTGACCTGATTTTTAGTGCTTTTTTGTGCTCTTTGCAGGGCCCTTCACTGAAGAGGCCGTTGGGTCTTGGTAGAATAAAAAATGACCTCTACATTCTTCAGTCCATCCACTCACCACCTGAGAACTCTCTCAGACAATCATCTACTGTTTCTAATGTTTCAATTCCTTTACATAATTCTGCTAGTTGTTTTCCAATTTACTCCATGTCTACATCTGTAAATACTTCTCAAAATATGTGGCATATTAGACTGGGACATATGCCTATTTCTAATATGAAAAACATTGCTTGTTTGCCCCAAGATGCAGTAAATAAAGATTCTATTCCATGTACTATTTTCCCTATGGCTAGACAACATAAACTACCCTTTCCCTCTAGTTCAATTTCTTTTTCTAAAATTTTTGAATTAATATACATCGACACATGAGGACCCTACAAAATACCTACTCATGATGGTTTTAAGTATTTTTTTACTATAGTTTATGATTTTAGTAGAGGTACTTGGACATACCTCTTAAGCACAAAAGGAAATGCCTTTACCATTCTTCAATCTTTTATTTCCATGGTGGAAAGACAATTTGACACAAAAATAAAAATAATAAGATCTGACAATGCCTTAGAACTTGGGTCTAGTGTTACAACCGCCACATACTTTATTTCAAAAGGAATTATCCATCAAACAAGTTGTGTTGCTACTCCACAACAAAATGTTGTGGTAGAGCGCAAACACAAGCATTTGTTGGAAGTTTGTCGGGCTCTTTTATTCCAATCACATATTCCTATTGCCTATTGGGGAGATTATTTGTTTACTACCACATTTCTGATTAATTGATATCCTACCAAACTTTTGCATTACAAAACACCCTTTGAAATTCTATTTCATAAGTCTCATGAATATTCCATTTTAAGATCCTTTGGTTGTCTGTGTTTTGCCTCCACCCTTTCCCAAGGAAGAGGGAAGTTAGACCTTCGTGCAGTGGCTTGTGTATTCATTGGTTATCCCTTTGGGAAGAAAGGCTACAAATTATTGGATCAACAGTCTCGCCACATTTTTATCTCTAGAAATGTTATCTTTCATGAGTTTATTTTTCCTTTCTCTTCTCAGTTGTCCCCTGCTTCTATTTTATTTCCTTCTTCTCCCACTTCACCTATAGATCACCCTTCCTATACTGTTTTACCTACTACTTTTACATCTTCCCCATCTTCTCCTGATCTTTCTCCTCCTCCTACTGATTTATTTACCTCTCCAACTCACTCCTCTTCTCCTAATATTTCTCTTATTCCTACTGATTTTTCTACTGTTTCCCATAGTCCTAACTCACCCAATGCTATCTCCAGCCCCTCACTTTCTGCCTCTCCTTCTCCTGTTGTAATGGAAACTGCATTGCACATGTCTCTTAGGGAACATAGAACCCCTGCTTACTTGTCTGATTATATCTGTGGTGCTGTTCATTTAGCAGATGTCTCCACCTCTTGTTTTCTATCCCCTCTTTCACCTAATCAGTTTTCATTTACTGCTTTATCCCCTTATAATCAGACTTTACTTAATTCTATCCCTCATATTCAAGAACCTGTATTTTATTCCCAGGCTGCCATGCACCCTGGTTGGCAGGAAATGATAGCTAAGGAAATTGATGCCCTTTTGACTAATGAAACTTGGGATGTAGTGCCTCTACCAGCTGGGAAAAAGGATCTTCCGTGCAAATGGATTTACAAGATCAAACTCAAATCTGATGGGAGTGTAGAGAGGCTTAAGGCTAGTTTAGTTATTCGTGGTGATACTCAGAGAGAAGGTATAGATTTTACTGAAACCTTCTCTCCAGTGGTCAAGATGACCACCATCAGATGTATTCTATCTATTGCAGTTAAGAAAGGTTGGGGGTTATATCAATTGGATGTCAGTAATGCGTTTTACACGGTGATCTATCTGAGGAGGTGTATATGAAGTTTTCAGCTGGGTTACAACCTCCCTCTCCTAATATGGTATGCCGCCTAAAGAAATCCTTTTATGGTCTCCGTCAGGCTTCCCGTCAATGGTATGCTAGGTTGACTGCTGCTTTGAATTTTAAGGGTTATTCTCATTCCCTCAACGACTACTCTCTTTTCTACAAAAAGGTCGGGGATTCCGTTTCGCTAGTGGCTGTCTATGTAGACGACATTTTACTCACTGACAACAATTACTCAGAACTTGAGAATCTTAAATATTTTTTGGACACTGAATTTGAAATTAAAGATTTGGGGGACTTATCCTTTTTTCTTGGTATGGAAATTCTGTGTGAGCCCCAGGGACTGATTCTCAGCCAACGTAAATTCACACTTGAGCTGCTTACTGAATTTGACCGTTTTGCTTTATCTCCTGCCCGCTCTCCTCTTGACCAATCTTGTAAGCTTTTTTCCGGTGTTGGTGAACCTTTTTCTGATCCTACCATTTACCGTCGTCTTCTTGGTAAACTCAATTTCTTGACACACACTCGCCCCGATCTTGATTTCACAGTCCAGTACCTTAGCCAATTTATGCAAGACCCTCATGCTCCTCATCTTTCCGCTGCTAAACACTGTCTTCGTTACCTCTTGTCTAACCCAGGTTTGGGTAGTTTTTTGAATGCCTCTTCTTCCCTTGATCTTCTTGCTTTTTGTGATTCTGATTGGGGCTCTTGCCCTAACTCTCGTCGCTCTGTTAGTGGCTATTTCATCAACCTAGATGGGAGTCCCATTTCTTGGAAATCCAAGAAATAACCTTCTGTTTCTTTGTCCTCCGCCGAAGCTGAGTATCGTTCCATGCGCCGGGTCGTTGCCGAGTTGACTTGGCTTGTCCGTCTCCTGTCCGATCTTTCTATCTCTCCTTCTCTACCTGTTCATCTTTTCTCCGATAGCCAGGTTGCCATCCATATAGCCAAAAATCTCGTCTTTCATGAGCGCACCAAGCATGTCGAACTCAACTGCCATTTTGTCCGGCAGCAGTTTCAGTCCGGTCTCATTTCCTTATCCTTCCTTCCCACTCAGTCCCGGGTCGCCGACATCTTTACCAAATCCCTTCCTCCGCATCAACATCGTGTCCTTCTGGGCAAGTTGGGGGTGTTGTCCTCCCCCTCCAACTTGAAGGGGGGGAGGGTATTGACATTGATTCTCCATCAGATACTGGTCACTCCTCTGCTCAGACTTTAGCCAAGCAAAGGGAGGCGTTACACTCAAATGAGAAGGCATAAGGCATAATCCTAGTTACTTATTTGATTACTTGACGTGGGCTGCTCACACGTGCCACATAAGGAGCTACATCTAGAAGTTTTTGTGAGTTAATTATATAGGTGTATACATGTAGTTAGTTAGGCACATGTTACGGAGTTAGTGAATGACAGCTCAGCAAAATACATATTTTACTTTCATTTGTATATAAACAATTGTGTATGAGTTTACACACAGAAAAATAGAAAATACATTTTCTCACAAAACTCTTACGCTGCTCTTCTCTCCAAAATTAACACAAACAAACCAACAAAATCTTCCACACGACATGCATGGTTGCTCACTTGCTATAATCCACATTAACAAATTATAGAATAGAGCAACAGTGTGTGGATGCATTCCGTATTTCATCATTTGGGCTTTGCTTTGAATTAGATAACAAGAAGTTAATCCGCTTACAATGCGAATATATTCCTTTGAATAATTTAAGCGGACCCCGTCTCGTTTTGTCCATTTTCGTTTTATGCTTTGTTTTCCAATAATTCAATAGAATTTCATGTTATGTATTTAGTGAGTAAGATATACACTACTCCTTTCGTTTTAATTTACATGATACTTTTTTATTTTTCGAGATTTAAACTTATTAATTTTGATCATGTATTTGGACATAAAATCTTTAATTTTAAAAAATAAAATTTACATATTTAGAAATTACGTAAAAGTATTATAAGTCAAATAATTAATAAATTTCAAATATTTTAAAAAATTAAATTAAACAAATAACTCGTTTAATACTCAAAATTTGAATACCATCACATAAATTGGAGCGGAAAAATATTTCTTTTGATTTCTTGTGAGCCTTTGGAGTATGGACTAGCGAACATTGAAAAGTATCAGTCACTAGTCCGCGCAAGTTGTTTTTAGCTGAATAAGATGGAATTTTGGAGAAAGATAAAGACAAGATAGTCAATAGTTAATGCGAATTCTACATCAATCATCAAAACTTTAGTTGACTCTTCTTCATTTCACAATTAACAACTATTTATTTTTTTCATTTTCTGGATTAGTTGACTTGCTATACCAAAACTCTAGACTTAGTAGCATCTAAAGATGATGAGCCAGTTTTATGATATTAATTTGACCTATATTAAAGTTTTAAAAAATAATTTATGTCTTTAATGATATCTTTATATTTTTAATGGTGGTGTCCGAACCAAATAATATTTTTGTGAGATGAGATTAATGGAGAGACATTAAGAATTTATATAACCAACTCCAACTTATTTGGAACTAAGACATTGATGTTGGTGTATTTCTATTCAATTCAAAATTCAAATTGAAGTATGATACTTTTATGATATATGATAATTCTCTATCGGGAACATATATAAATAATATATATCTGTATGACAATTTCTCTTGGGGGGTTTACATATACTCATAATTGTTGTTATAAATAAAATTGAGAAGGATTTTTTTATTGAAAAAATCTATATTGATTAGTTATATATCAGGTTGTATTTTCTTATGTCATTAGGAAAACAAAATTTGGAGATTCAAATCCAAGAATCATTCATGCATTCTAAGTAAATAGTTAATGATTTCGATTTTCAGAAATTTGAATTTCGAATTTTGTGATAACTGATTCAACTTGTGTACATCTTGATTATTTCAATTAATATATTTATCTACTATCAGCATAAATACTGTGTAACTCTACTCACCAAGACTTATGCATATCAAAAGAAATAACCTAATATTTTTTAATTATGATCTTTTATAGTTTTCACCCACCTCATTAACTATCAAACTACCCCTTGGATACAAATATATCTTCATTTCACAACTAATGATCATCCAACTGTTTTTGTTTTTTAATACTTGAAAAACTCGCCCTACCCATAGACTATCGCAACGCGTTTATAGGCTGCATCATCGAAGGATAAATCAATCTCATTTTTATCCTTTAAAACATGGATTTAAATTATATGTACTGACCGTTTAAATAATTTTATATACTATTAACGTATTTTGACTTCTTATATAAGATTTGTACGATACATGTAATTGTTTTTTGAGTGACGTGATGGGGTTAATCTTTTTTAAACGGTCATTGAAGTAAAATTTTATGGTGGTCATTCAATTTTGTGTTCATTACGCAAAAATTACTTTGTGTTCGTTACGCAAAAGTCATTTTTCTTCTTTTTGTTTCGTAAAAATCATTCAACTTTGTGTTCGTGATCCAAAAGTCACTTTTCTTTATTTTGTTATTCAAAAATTATTTTACTTTGATTCATTTATCACAACTAGATTTTATAATATTTTTACTTGAAAAGTCTATTATGTCCTTGACATTATAAATTCTCTCATTTATGTAATACCTTCTATATTATATACTATATAATATATTTTCACCTAGGTATTTTACTTATAATTAAAAAAAATTAAATTATTTTATTTATTATTTTTATGATATATCCATATATTTAATTTTTTCATGGCACTCAATTTATTTAATCATATTCAAACATGAACATATTTTAAATATAAAAATGATAAAAAAATAGTTATTTTTAATATTTATTTAAAATAATAAAAATATTTTTGTTTAACAAATGATAGTTTTTTTATAGTCAATAAAAAATTTAAAAGAAGTTTCAAAGATATTTGTTTTTAATATTAATTATTTAAAGTTTTATCTGTTAATATTATTTATTTGAAAGTATTAATGTGATGTATATTTTGCTAAATGTGGGTATTTTATTTATTAAATTAATGGGTATGAACTTGGCTGATAAATCAATGAGCTTTGATTTTTTAATTTTCATTAAACATATTTCATTAAGCATGATTAAGAACGTGGACTTGAGATTTGTTCCCGGTATTATTACTGACAAATTTAATAATGCTACTTATATATCTTAAAAATTAAATGTACGAAATATTATAAAAATAATAAATAAAATAATATTAAGTTATTTAATTATAAATAAAATACCCGGGTAAAAGTATATTATATAGAAGGTATTACATAAATGGGAGAATTTATAATGTCAAGAGCATAATAGACTTTCTAGGCGAAAGTTTTGTAAAATATTGTCAAAGTGATTATTGTGATAACTAGAGCATAGTAAAATAATTTTTGTGTAACAAAAGAAAGAAAAGTGATGTTTGAGTAATGAACACAAAGTAAAATGACTTTTACGTAACAAAAAAAATAACTTTTGAGTGATGAACACAACATTGAATGACTACCCACTAAATTTACTAAGTCATTGCATAAGAAAAGGGAGAAATCATACCCAAGGTTCAAGTCAACCTATTTAACAATAAAAAAGTTCTCAAAATGCAACTATTCCTTCCGTCAAATTTTCTTGTCCACTGCCATACTAAAAATAGACCTCTATTTTTACTTGTCTAGTTTAGAAAATCATTGATCAACCACTATTTTATATCTATTTACCCTTCTTATTATGTACTACTTATTTCCAATTCATTTTTTAACATATAATAAATAGGGATGATATAGTAAAACCAGTATGTTATTTATTATTTCTTAAAGGGTCTGCCAAGTCAACAGTAGACAAGTATACTTGGTCGACCCAGTAATTTGTTAACTTTCAAATTTAATGTCAAGAAATCCTTTCAGATAATCAATTTATTTGATGCCAAATAGCTAAATGCTCACTTTTCCTACAACTATTAGGTACTTTTGCATTATTGGTGAAACAAGTTTGTTATATAGGTTTATCTTCACTTCAAAATTTTCAACTTGAGGAAAAAAATTCTTTTCATTATGCATGTGAATAACAGAGTAGTTTAGGAAGTTTCTTAACGCTTAACACCTAAGTTTTGTTTCTTTAATAATATCATCAATGAACTAAATTAAACATTGTCAAGGCATGGGACCCAAGAACACAAGGTGGAATTCTTCTTCTTCTGACCATTCCATTCTTCCTCTATAACATCAACTTTGAAATCTCCTGCAATTAACAAAACATAGTATTTGAATTGCAAGAGTTTTATTTAAAAAAAGAAACAAATAAAAGATGGCAGGAGGTGGAGGAGACCAAGAAACAAATTTGGAATTTACACCAACATGGGTTGTTGCGTTGGTCTGCACTTTCATAGTTGCTATCTCTCTTTTTGTTGAAAGAATCATTCATTATGCTGGCAAGGTGATGGTTAATCCAACTTCTTTAAATTTACTAGCTTTAAGCTGACTGTTAAGTTGAAGGGTAGCGTGGACCGACGGTCAAGTTTGTCTCCGTGTGACCTATAGGTCACGGGTTCGAACCGTGGAATCAGCCATTGATGCTTGCATCAAGTTAGGCTGCCTACATCGCACACCCTTGGAGTGCGGCCATTCCTCGGACCCTGCGTGAATGCGGGATGCTTTATGCACCGGACTGGCTGCGCTGACTGTCAACCCGTTTCCAATAGTAGTTTGCAGCACAATATTTCTTGATTTTACCCTTAGTACTTGTAATATGTATCATGTCTCTTTAATAATATGAGTTCCAATTGTGATATTTCTGGCAGTATTTGCTCAAGAAAAACCAGAAGCCACTTTATGAAGCCTTACAAAAGATCAAAGAAGGTACAATTTACTTCAATTTCTCCTTGTTACCTCTCTTTTGCTTTTTAGATGAGAGTCTATCGGAAATAGTCTCTCTGACTCCCAAGTAGGGGTAAGACTACTTACATCCTATTCTCCCGAGACTTAACTTGTGTTGTTGTTGTTACCTCTCTTTTACTTGGTCAAAGTTAAGATATCTGATTAGTTCCTATTCTAAAAACATGATGCAGAGTTGATGCTGTTGGGATTCATATCTCTGCTTTTGACTGTTTTCCAAGACAGAATGGTTAAAATATGTATTCCTAAGCACTTGACCAATAGTTGGCTGCCTTGTAAAAAGGATGAAGATGCCAATCAAACTGTCCACTTTCAGACCTCCTCTGGAAATTTCTTCTCTTTAATTCCAGGAGGAAGGCGCCTTCTTGCTGATTCTGCTAATTCTGGTTACTGTGAGGCTAAGGTATGTATAACTAGTAAGTACTATTCTTTATTTGACCTTTGAAAGTACAGACCATGCCTGTATTTTATCAGCCGCGGTTCGTTCTTATTTATAGATAAGGCAAGAGATAACTTATGACCTTGCAACACAATTCAAAAATTCGTCTCTATTCATGTTGGCGATTTCTGATGTAAATTCGATGGTTCATCTCTCCTTCCTACGGGTTGCTCCACCAATTTAGTGTGTGAGTTCAGGGAAAAGCCAAACCACATTAAGTATATTGGATGCAGTCTTACAATTTCTAGCATTTGCTTCCACATTTTGGATGCAACTCTTGTGTCAAGGCTTCCCTTCAATCAAACCATTTTATTAGGTCCCGTTTGGAAGGAAAATGATGTGAAAAAAATAATTCTGGCCAAAACTTACTTTAAAATTTGTTGTCTTTATTTGATAGTTTTTACCTCCAAAAAAAAAACTACCTTTTTTTTTCTCAAAACGCTTTTAGGAGTTTTTCAAGTTTAAAAGTTGTAAAAGAAATTCAAACTTTTGTTTTGGCAAAAACAATCAAACAAACATAACTACTGGTACTAGTCTTGAACTATTTTTTTCGTTTCAAACGCCCAAATTCTGAAGAAAAATCAAGCAAACAAAAGGGGAAAATAATTTGTCAATCAAAAAAATAACAGCCCAGAGTAAAGTATCCCGCATTCACACGGGGTCCGGGAAAGGAGCGCACTTCAAAGGGTGTGACGTAGATAGCCTACCCTAATGCATGCATTAGTTGCTTCTTCCACGGCTCAAACCCGTGACTTATAGGTCATAAAGAGACAACTTTAACATTGTTCCAAATCTCCCTTCTAATTTGCCAATCAAAGATTAATAAAAATTCTTGCAATTGGGTTCTATTAAGACACAACTTTATTAAGTTCCTTATCATATGCCTTTTGATGTGTCATTTTTTTTGGATAATATTTCAGATTTTAGAATGGCAACTCTGAATTTCTAACTCTTTCTTTTTTTGGAACTTAACAGGACAAGGCACCATTGCTATCTCTCACAGCATTGCATCATCTCCATACATTTATCTTTGTGCTGGCTGTTTCACATGTTACTTTCTCAGCTCTCACAATTTTATTTGGAGGTATAAAGGTAAGTTCTTAATCATCTTGATTTAGTTTTCTGAACTCATTATGCAGCTTAGTTACTTATAAAAATGAACTTGCTCTATTTACACAGATACGTCAGTGGAAATCTTGGGAGGATTCTATCCAGAAAGAGGAATATGATCCAGAAGAAGGTAATGTCTATTGGCTGCTGAGTTTTACATGTCTCCTCTTTGTTACTGAATATTTCTTTTTAGTATAGTTCCCTTTGCACTAAACTGGATACGAAGTTTGCATAAGTACTCACAACTCACGAGTTTAAATTCTGTGCATTGATAGTGTATTGATTTTTAACATCATCACGCTAAATTGACATAACAACATTTGATTATTCGTAGCAAGTCTGATACGATATCCAGGAAAATATAATAATAACTTTTTACGACCAGTTAAATTTCACTGATAGTGTATTCATCAGAATGAAACGATATCAGCCTAGAGTAATTTCTCTTTTCCATCATTCTAATAAGGATATATTGTGACTGCAGTAATTCGCTCCAAAGTTACACATGTCCAAGACCATGATTTTGTCAAGGGCCGGTTTCTAGGTTTTGGCAAAAGATCAACTTTATTAAGTTGGCTGGTAAGTGGAGAAGTCTTCTTTCGTAAGCATCCTTTTATACTTAAAAGCGCAGCCCTGGTGCACAAAGCATTTCTCGTTCACGCAAGGTCCGGGGAAGGGCCGGAGTTGTTATGTAGGCAGCCTACCCTGATGCAAGCATCAGTGGCTGATTCCACGGCTCGTACCCGTAACCTATAGGTCACACGGAGACAACTTAACCATTGCTCCAAGGCTCCCCTTCCATTCTTTTATGCTTATTTTCAATTTTATATATATGCGTTGATGATGTGTATATGTCTGTGTGTATATTCAATGTCTTATTACTCAAGTATGGTAGTTAAACTAAGACCATGCTTTACTAGTTGGTATGAAGCAAAAAAAAGTTCTTACTTTTTTACAGCAGGTTCATTACAGTGATTGTCTAAAGTTTTTTACACTGTCAGTGTATGTAAGTAAAATTTCTTTAGTATATCACCAATTCAGGAGCATGACCAGTTGTGTATTTCAGCAAGTTGCATATTTCAGATTCTGCTTCTATGCGTTGTCAATATTTTAGGTCTGTTACAAATTTCTATTTTGGTTCTTGATTCTCAGCATTCTTTCGTCAAGCAATTTTTTGGATCTGTCACAAAATCAGACTATACAACGTTGAGGCTCGGCTTCATTATGGTACATTTACATTAAGCACGCGTTATACTGGTTTAGTATATTTAGTTATTTGATGAAGCTCAACTTTTGCTAATCTTACCTCAGACTCATTGCAAGGGGAATCCGAAGTTCAATTTTCACAAGTATATGATACGTGTACTTGAAGCTGATTTCAAGAAAGTTGTTGGGATTAGGTGAGTTGAACAATGATTACCAAGTGAACAAAATGAAAAGAAAACAAGGAAGCATGTATTAGATTGTTCATAGATTTTGAAATTTTTATCAGCATAAAAAAATTTCCCTAATCAAAGTAAAAGTTTTCCCATCTTTTGTACTAGCAACTTGGAAGCTCCTCTTTGAGGTTACCCGTGTTTTTTCCTCTATGACCAACATCCTCAGTTTCCTAATGTAACGTATTGTCAGTTCAACATTTCTATTCAAACACGTAACAGATTTTTTATATAATCAGCTTCGGCACTTAAAACTGCATTTCAGTACTTGATGCTTATCAGCTTCTTTTAGTCGGCTAAACCAAACGGGCAATTAGTTCCTGTTTAAGTTTCAACCTGCTGAAATTTTACATTTACTTGTGCAGCTGGTATCTTTGGGTATTTGTGGTCTTGTTCCTATTGCTTAATGTTCATGGTGAGCTATGTCATTTACTGTTTCATCCCTTTTTCTTTATTATCATAAGCAATGTTGCTCGAACTCTCTGAAAACACGCCAAAGTAGCGCATTTTTAGAGGATCCGACACAGGTGCAGCAACAATTTGAAGAGTCCGTGCAACATATATCATAAATGCATTTGATCTTGAGCCTAGAGTAACAACTTATTTTTGATTCATCACCCCCTCTTTTTTCTCCCATCTATATGTTTCTTATTTCTTTCTCAATTTCTATTTGTAGGCTGGCACACATACTTTTGGATAGCATTTGTTCCCTTTGGTGTAAGTAATTAGTAGTAGTATTAAAAAGTACTAATCTTTGTCCCTTTGAGCTACTAGCAGTATTATGGTCCAAACTTATTTGTTGATGCTTCAGATAATTATACTAGAGTAGATAAAAAATGGATCCATTTGTTCAATGTTCAAGTGTTAGAAATCATAGTGGTTAGATTCAATTGTTCAAATTCTAAAAGATTGTGGAGCAGCTTTTGGTAGGTGTGGGGACAAAACTAGAGCATGTGATAACTCAACTTGCTGGAGAGGTTGCTGCAAAGCACATTGCGGTGGAAGGAGATTTAGTTGTGAAGCCATCAGATGACCATTTCTGGTTTCATAGGCCGCGAATCGTCCTACTCCTCATTCATATCATCCTTTTCCAGAACTCCTTTGAGATTGCATTTTTCTTCTGGATTTGGGTAATCGATCTTAACAACATACTAACATTAAACTCTTAACGTAACAATTGCTTTACGTGTTTTGTTGTTTTCTATTCATTGACAGGCTCAATATCATTTTAACTCCTGCATTATGGGACAAGTTGGTTATATCATCCCAAGACTTGTCATAGGGTAAGTAATAACTTCCTCCTCCTTTCTCCTCTAGCAGAGGGAAATTTAACCATCTAAGCGTTACCTAGCTTACCATTCACATCTATCTGAGTCCAAGATGTCTTACCATTAAAACATTCAGACCAACTACGCTATAGTTATTGGGCAATACAAAATAATTGGCCGGTCCGCGGAAACTAATTGCATTTGCTAGCCAAACAGTGTATGAATTTTGTATATTATAGGTATATAAAATGCATATATTTTGTCAGTAATTATTTTTCGGAGCAGCTAAAAATATAAATTTCTCGTAATTTTTTTTATTGATTAAAAAGAAGTGATGATTTAACTAACATCAATTTAAAGACTAACCTCCAAATAATGGCGGAGCCACATTGAACCAAGGGGTGTCAAGCGACACCCCTTCGCCGGAAAATTACACTATATTGCTAGATAATTTTTTTATTTTATGTATATTTACTATATGTTAACTCCCCTTGATTTTTTGATATATTTAATTATTTATATTTTGACACCCCTTGATGAAAATTCTGGCCCCGCCACTGCCTCCAAAAGAGTATGAACCAACATTTAGAAGTAAAGATTGACATATCTAATTGTGTGCTTCTGCAGGGTGTTTGTTCAATTCCTTTGCAGTTATAGTACTCTGCCGCTGTATGCAATAGTCACACAGGTGATCGATCCTCGACCATATATTTACTATTTGGTTTGTCTGAAATGTTTTACTTATAACTTCTCCTAATGTACTATTGATGCATGAATGAAGATGGGAAGTTCCTTCAAGAAAGAAATATTCGACGAACATATACAAGACGGGCTTGTTTTTTGGGCTAAGAAGGCTAAAAGAAGAGCTGTCAATGGCTCCAGCCAAGTTGGACATAAAGAATCATCCCCTTCTACTATGGCTGTGCAGTTATCACAAGTAGAAATACAGGAATTTGCATTGGAAGAGGGCAATGCCGGGGAAATTAGGCCCGCCACTAACCAACTCAACTCAAAAGCAAATTAAGCTAACAACATTTCTCCCATCTTCTAAAGCTGTTAAACTGTAAACAAGCCTTGTAAGAGTGAGGAATTTTTAACAGTAGAGGGTAAACATATATATACCAACCCAATAAAGAGAAAAGAATGGTAAGAAACGTATTGAATAGCTTTCCTAATCTGATTCAATTGAATTATTTGATGCATGTTTCAATGCTTTTAAATCTCTAAATGTCTATTTCCTACTCCCGAATATCCATTTAGACCAAAAAAGGAGCTAATACACGTCTAAAGCTTTAGACACTAAACTTTGAGCCTCCAATTATTCTATTGCATGAACTATAACAATAACAACCCAGTATAATCTCACTAGTGGGTTGAGGAGGGTAGTTTGTACGCAAACCTTACCTCTACCCTGGGGTAGAGAGGCTGTTTCCGATAGACTCTCGGCTCCCTCCCTCCAAGAACTTCCCACCTTACTCTTAAGGTAACTCGAACTCACAACCTATAGGTTAGAAGTGGAGGGTGCTCACCACTAGAGCAACCCACTCTTGTCAATCTATTGTATGAACTGATATCGTTAAATCAATCCCAAGAAAGCGACTGACATTTTGTGGCATTAACCGTGGAAAAGGGACAATTTCACTCTCGTTTACATTTTTGGGTTTATAACTTTTAGTTCAATCTGTTGTGGGCAACACGAAAAGTAAAAAGGTGCACTTGAATCAGAAAACTATAGCAACTCAAGAGAAGTTCCATAACTTCAAAAACAACTTTAAACATCTGAACTCTACGTGCACCTCCAAGTTGAAGAACCGTGTGATTAATTTCAACATTACATAAGCTTGTTCAATAGAAGAAACGAACATTTTAACAATAGTTACAACAGAGAACCCATTATAAATTAATCCACTTCTACAGCAAAAGCATGAGAATCTCGTTGACACAAAGGATTAAGCATCACATAGTGTGCAAGTACAGCAGTAAGGAATTTCTCATTCTTCGGCGGCACTAGCAGCACTTAGATCCACATTGAGGTCAAGAACCTGAAAAAGATATGCAATTGAGTCAACTAATTTATGTCCTTCAAAATTCAATACAGTTATTACAAATTATACCACCTTCCAAACGATATCTAGTGACTAGAAATACGCTGTGAGTCCTTTTTTCTCTCTGGCCCCATATTACCCTCCCAACTCTCCCACACTTTTTTTTTTAACTCCTGGTGGCAGGAAGAGAGTAGCTATTGCCTAGGAAAATCACCATTTGATAAAATAATGGTACATTTAGAATTTGAGAACATTTTGACCGGGATAGTTTCAGTACAAAAGCTCTGTGGGCACTGGTACAGCAACCCATATACCTACACTCCCGTACCCCTCTCTCCCACACAAAAACTGGAGGACACAAGAAGACTCTTGCAACAAAAATGTAGATACTATGACAAATTAGTAGAGCATCAAATCTACTTTTTTGAACTAAAGTGATTACCATACACCAACACCAAAGCAAGTACGTTGCTCATCGATAAAGAAAAAGAAAGAAAACGACATTTTGATGTGATTACTATGATTGTTTACTATGATTTTGGAAAGTGAGATTTGATAATTTGCAGGTTGATTTGAGGTCAGAATTGGATGAAATTGGTATGGTTGGACTCGTAGTTGAATGAAAATTCATAATTCGTGAGTTTGGTCAGGTTCGAGGTGTGCCTGGCTTGACTTTTTGGATTGACTTTTATATTTGAGTTAAAGATCTTAACTTTATCTTTTGGAATCATTTCATATGGTTTTTATTGATGATATTGAGTTATTTTGGTTAGATTCAAACCGTCTGGAGGTTGATACACGGGGGAAAGACTTGTTAGAGGAGTGATTTGGCTTGCATGAGGTAAGTATCTTATCTAAACTTGATTGGGGCACTAGTTGCCTGAGTTATTTGTGATAGCTATGTGATATGGGTGGCGCATATGTGTGGGGTTGAGCCCATGTGAGAGTATCAGGGTATTTATTTATGCTCGGGATAGTGTTTAAGCTATGAATTGCCTTAAATTAATTGCTAAGCCTCATGCTGTGATGTTTCTCTTATTTGTACCTCTGTTGTGAGCTACTTGAGCCGTGTTTGAGGTTGCATAGAGGTTAAATTTCCTGATTAAGCATGATAGCTGCTATTTTTTGATGTATTCACCTGATTTGAGCTATGATATCACACTTGCACATGCATCACCTTAGCATGTCACTTATACTAGTTCGGAATTATGAAATTCGATGTTCTTTCATCATGTATATGTATTCTTACATATTTGCTTTATGTGTGATATGATTTGGACTGGTAGCATGTGACCATGCAGGACGAATTGTGATATTATGCTTGTGACTATGCTGGGCGAATTGTGATATTGTGCCTGTGACCACTTGTGACCGTGCTAGGCGTATTATGATATTGAGCATGTGACCATGCCGGTCAGATTATGATTATTGCGCGCGATTGGGACGTGCAACATGTGGATATGGATCCATCCCCCTAGGGTCACCCTCTCATGTGTCTTCTTGATGGTGTACACACAGATTTGAGAAAAACTGACCAGTGGTTGGTATGGGTATGGAAATTCTGAGGAAAATCTGGCCAGTGTTGTTTGGTTCTTGTATTTCATCTTTACTTGTAAATTTCTTAGTTATTTACCCGATTTACCCGTATATCGTCTTTATATGCCAGATCATTGTCCGAGCAGAATACTTGAGTAATTGTGTGCACCAAGATGGTTCTTTCTGTGCTTTATGTTTTGATCACATTATTGTTATGTACTTGTTGAATTTATGAACTGCACAGGTTATAACGAGTATCATTTATAGTTCTTGCATCTAGTACCTCGTCGAGGTTAGTTATGATACTTGCTGAGTACATGGGGTCGGTTGTACTCATACTACACTCTGTACTTAATTGTATAGGTCCGGGTGTCGGACCCAGTCACCAGTAGCGAAATTGTGCTTGCTGAGCGTCATCGAGAGACGAGATAGAACTGCATCCAGATCGCAGTCTTGACATCTCTTTCCATTGTACTGTTGTCTATAGTTTCAGACAATATTGTTATTTAGCTTTCCAGACTTGCATTTCCATTTTAGAGCTCATGACTCTGTATTTACCAGTTTCTGGGGGATTTATCATATATTAACGTTATTATGTTATATTGAAGGCTTTAGACTTGTATCATTTTGTAAATTCTGTTATTACATTTCATCTTGTTATGTTCGGCTTGCCTAGCAAGTGCGTTGTACGCCATCACGCCCAATTGGTGATTTTGGGGCATGACATGAAAGATCCACCAACACATCCACATCTAATACTATACAATATATCAAGACAAAAATCAAGTATCCATAGCTATTTGCATCCCAAGAAAATCCTTCCCGTGATATCCAAACCGTATAGGTATAGTTCTCAGTCATATGATACTCATCATAAAGCTATCTTGTCACTCACCGAGCCATAGATCCCACTCCTAGAGACACTACTAGAAATAAGAGTCCAAAAGTACATACTCACATGATTGAGCCTGTCATTATATTTTAGAGTGAGTTCGAGGTAAGCGCAATACATTAGTCTTCTGATATATGTTCATGCATTCATGATTTGCCAAGCATCTATCTCGCCACTTCAATATTGACCTATTTCCTTTCTTTCTTTTATTTGACCAAGTATATTTCAAATCTCTAAAACCAAGGTCGAATAATGTATTATATTGGTTAAAACATTCAAGAAAATTAAGCATAGTATTTATTAAGTGAAGAAAAAAATTACTGCTATGAAAATAACTATATTGTGGATGTTCATTTATTACTCCGCTATAGATAATCTTCCTGAAGA
>AWOL01S0126334.1:14923-33461 GCA_000715115.1 Nicotiana otophora | reverse complement strand
TTTGCGCAATTACCCCTCCTTCACTAGAGTCCGCAAGACGAACTCCCAAACTAGCCAATCGGTGAATTTCCTTGGCTAATGACTGATATGCCTCCAAGTGAGCCAAACTACCCATAGATATTTGGCTAAGAGCATCAGCCACAACATTGGCCTTTCCTGGATGATATAGAATATCAATGTCGTAGTCCTTGAGTAACTCAAGCCATCTTCTCTGCCTCAGATTCAATTCCTTCTTCTTAAAAATATATTGAAGGCTCTTATGATCCGTGAATATATCAAAATGGACCCCATATAAATAATGACGCCAAATATTTAATGCAAATACCACTGCCGCAAGTTCTAAATCATGTGTTGGATAGTTATTCTCATGATTCTTTAGTTGCCTAGAAGCATAAGCTATTACCTTCCCATGTTGCATTAATACACACCCAAGCCCGATTCTTGAAGCATCACAATATACCACAAATCCATCTATACCCTATGGTAGAGACAACACCGGCACCGTAGTCAATCTTGCTTTCAATTCCTGGAAACTCTTTTCACAAGCATATGACCATTGGAACTTAATTGCCTTCTTGTTAATGGAGAGGCAAGAGTAGAAAAACCCTCCACAAACTTTGTGTAATATCTAGCTAAGCCTAAGAAACTGCGAAGCTCCGTTGGAGTTGTAGGCCTCGCCAATTCTTCATAGTCGCAATTTTCTGAGGATCAACCTTAATTCCCTCACTAAAGACAACATGACCCAAGAATGTGACAGACTCGAGCCAAAATTCGCATTTCGAAAATTTCGCACACAACTGGTGTTGATACAGAGTCTGCAACACTGCCCTGAGGTGACCGACATGGTCCTCTCGATTGCGTGAATATACAAGAATATCCTCAATAAACATTATCACAAACGAATCGAGGAATGTCTTGAAAACGTGATTCATAAGATCCATGAAGGTTGCTGGGAAATTTGTTAGCCCAAAAGACATCACCAAAAATTTAAAATGCCCATACCGGGTTCTAAAAGCTGTTTTTGGAATATCCCGCTCCCTGATCTTCAATTGGTGATACCCGGATCTTAAATCAATCTTGGAGAAGTACCTGGCACATTGCAATTGATCAAACAAATCATCTATCCTTGGCAGTGGGTGCTTATTCTTGATTGTGACCTTATTAAGTTGCCGATAGTCAATACACATTCTCAGTGACCCATCTTTCTTTCTTACAAAAAGGACCGGTGCGCCCCAAGGCGATACACTTGGCCGGATAAAACCCCGTTCTAACAAATCTCTCAATTGTTCCTTTAGATCCTTCAATTATGCATGTGCCATTCTGTATGGTGGAATAGATATAGGATGCGTGTCTGGTGGGATCCCAGGGAGTTCATCCGAAAATACTCCCAGAAATTCATTCACAACAGGCACAGACTCAAGTGTACGTGCCTCAGCATCGGTCTCTGTAACCCGGACCAAATGGTAAATACATCCCTTGTTGATCATCTTTGTGGCCTTAAGGTAGGAAACAAACCTACCCTTTGTCACCATATCATTACCCTTCCACTCAATAACTGGCTAATTTAGAAATTCGAACCTAACAGTTCTGGTTCGGCAATCAAGCTTGGCAAAATATGAACCACATCAAAATCGACCATTCTTAATTCAATAAGATCGGCCATGGTGTCTCGACCACGCAATGTGACAACACAATCACTATAAACCCGCACGACCAAAATAGACTCACTAACAAGAGTAGATACAGAGAACGACTCATAAAGCTGTTCTGGTTCTATCCCAAATTACATAGCAACATAAGGTGTGACACATGAAAAAGTGGAACCGGGATCACTATGAGCATATACATCATGAGATTGGTCAGTCAATATACCTGTGACAACATCTGGAGAAGCCTCTAATTCCCGACGTCTCCGCATAGCATAAAATCTGCTGGGTCCTCCCGAATTCTATGCACCATCCCTAGATTGGACCGCATATCGGTCACATAATTGCTGACAAAAATGATCACAAATTTGTCTGTGTATGCGGTCACTATGCGGTCCGCATAACTGTTATGCGGTCGCATAATGCACCGCATAATAATTATGTGGTCGCATAGTAGACCGCATAGCTGCTTCTAGAATGGCCCTCTCCTGCTCACTTCTGCGGCCATTATGTGGCCCGCAGAGTAATTATGCGGTCGCATAATGGACCGCATAAACACGATTTTTCGCCGAAAATTTTTCTTTACTTTCCGGCACCATGAAATATTATTTTCTTTGGAAATTTTACTGGGCTTTAAACTTAAGTACTTCGAAATTGTCTGGGGTGTTACAATTAAGTTCCATAACCATTTTTGTGGTAAAACTCCATTTTTACCAAAAAACTAGATTTTCCTCTAAACCCATGATTTTCACTAATTTACATGTTATAATCTACCCATAAACTATGTTTTAAAGTCACATGAGGTAGAAATTACTTACCCCACAAAGCTAGGTCAAAATACCCTCCTTAAGAGCTCCCAAATCGCCCAAGAGTGTAATAAATGATCCTAAAATATGCCTAAGTCCCGATTGTAAACTCACTGCCCAACGATCGCGAAGGCAAACGGTCTAGGCCCAGGAAAATTTACCCATCGCGAACGCGCCAAGAGCAACACGAACGCGGAGGCTCGCTTAGCCTACCCTATGCGAACTCGAGGGCTTCTTCGCGAACGCGAAAAACGAATGGGCGGCCACCCAGCTCAGCCTCTTTTACGTGAACGCGGGCCAGGTCACGCGAACATGAAGACTAGAGGGCCCAAACCTCTGCGAAAGCGGTCATGCGCACACGAACGCAAAGGGAAAAGCTCCCCAGCCCACAGACCCCAAATCCTTCATCGCGAACGCGAGGGTCTGACCGCATTCGTGAAGAAGGAAACCAGAAGGAGAAATCTGGTGTGTTTCAACTCAACTTCGGGCTGTCTGAAATGCACCCGAGCCCCTCGGGACCCTGTACAACTGCTCCAACAAGTCTATAAACATAATACGAACTTGCTCGAACTCTCTAAATGCGTAAAACAACAACAAAACCAAGAATCACACCCCAAAACCAAATTGAATCAAACTTTGAGCTTCCAGTTTCTAAATCACTCCGAACGCGTCGAATCATACTTATACTACTCGGAATGACACCAAATTTTGCGTGCAAATCTTAAATGACATTATAGAACTATTACCGATCTTGGAATTCCATTTGGACCTCGATATCACCAAAACCTACTCCAAACCAAGTTTAAAGAATTTCAAAAACCTTTAAGAACAAACTTTCACTATTAGGCGCCGAAACGCTCCTCGGTCATCCAAAACCCAATTTGAACATACGCCCAGGTCCGAAATCATCATACAAACCTATTGGAACATCCAAATCCTGATTTCAAGGTCGTTTATTCAAAATGTTGACCGAAGTCTACTTGTCCTTTTAAGCTAACCTTAAGGAACCAAGTGTTCCGATTTCAACCCAAACTCTTCCAAATCCATAACCAACCATCCCCGCAAATCATATGTCAGTAAAAGCAAGTACGAGAAGCCTTATTTAGGGGAATGGGGTTCTAGAAAGTAAAAGGACTTGTCGGGTCGTTACATTCTCCACCTCTTAAATAAACGTTCGTCCTCGAACGGGTTTAGATTCATACCTGAAGTGCCGGATAAATGTGAATATCTGCTCCGCATGTCCTCCTTGGACTCCCAAGTCGCCTCCTCGACTGGTTGGCCCCTCCACTGAACCTTTACCGTGGAAATCCTCTTGAACCTCAACTGGCGATCTTGTCTAGCAACAATAGCAACTGGCTCCTCCTCATAACCCAAGCTCTTATAAAGCTGAATAGTACTGAAGTATGACACATGAGACAAGTCGGCGTGATACCTCTGGAGTATAGACACGTGAAAAACCAAATGAACCCCTGATAGACTGGGAGGTAAAGCAAGCTCATAAGCAACCTCCCTAACTCGCCTCAACACCTCAAATGGGCCTATAAACCTTGGGCTCAACTTGCCTTTTTTCCGAATTTCATAATACCCTTCATCGGCGAGACTTTCAAGAGAACCTTCTTGCCGACCATAAATGATACATCACGCACCTTCTGATCCGCGTAGTTCTTCTATCTGGACTGTGCTGTGGGAAGTAGCTCCTGGATCAACTTTACCTTTTCTAAGCCATCCTTTACCAAACTAGTACCATTTAGCTTAGCCTCACCGGGCTCAAACCACCCAATGAGGGAACGACATAGCCGACCATATAAAGCCTCAAATGGAGCCATCTCGATGCTTGACTGATAAAGCAAACTCGACCAAAGGCAAGAACTGGTCCCACTACCCTCCAAAGTTGATCACACATGCTCTCAGCATGTCCTCCAATATCTGAACTGTCCGCTCTAACTGCCCATCGGTCTGTGGATGAAATGCTGTGCTGAGCTCTACACGGGTCCAAACTCACTCTGTATGGCTCTCTAGAAATGTGAAGTGAACTGAGGGCCTCTATCTGATATGATGGAAACAGGCACGCCGTGCAGCCGAACTATCTCCCGAATATAAATCTGGGCCAACCTCTCTAAAGTATAGGTAGTCGTAACCTGTGCCGACTTGGTCAACTTGTCGACAATGACCCAAACTACATCAAACTTCCGCAAGGTCCACGGCAATCCAAGTACAAAGTCCATAGTAATGCACTCCCATTTCCACTCAGGTATAGTCATCTGCTGAAGTAGGCCACCTGGCCTCTGGTGGTCATACTTAACCTGCTGGCAATTTAAGCACCTAGCCACATACTCAACTATGTCTTTATTCATCCGCCGCCGCTAATAATGTTGTCTCAGGTCATGATACATCTTCATAGCACCTGGATGAATAGAATACCGAGAATTGTGTGCCTCTTCTAGAATCCTCTCCCTCAAGCCATTGACATTAGGAACACATAGGCGACCCTGGAGTCGCAGAACACCATCCTCGCCAATAGAAACCTCCTTGGCACCACCCTGTAGTACCGTCTCTCTAAGAACTGCGAAATGTGGATCATCGAACTGTCGAGCCTTGATCTATCCTAATAATGAAGACTGGGCAACAACACATGCAATAACTCAGCTGGGCTCTGAAATGTCCAACCTCACAAGTCTGTTAGCCAAGGACTGAATGTCCAAAGCTAGTGGCCTCTCCTCAGCTGAAATGAATGCCAAACTTTCCATACTCTATGCCTTCCTGCTTAAGGCATCCGCGACCACATTTGCCTTGCATGGATGATAAAGAATGGTGATATCATAATCCTTCAGTAACTCAAGCCATCTATGATGTCTCAAGTTGAGATCCATTTGATTCAACAAATGCTGTAAGCTGCGATGATCAGTATAAACCTCACATGATACCCCATACAGATAATGCCTCTATATCTTAAGAGCATGGACAATCGCGGCCAACTCCAAGTCATGCACAGGGTAATTCTTCTCATAGATCTTCAGTTGACGTGAAGCATATGCAATAACTCGCCCCTCCTATATATCAGGACATAACCCAAGCTAACGCGTGAAGCATCGCAATAAACCGTATACATCCCTGAACCGGAAGGCAACACCAGAACTAGCGTTGTGGTCAAAGATGTCTTGAGCTTCTGAAAGCTAGCCGCACAATCATCGGACCAATAGAATGGAGCACCCTTCTGGGTCAATCTTGTCAAAGGTGCCGCAATGGATGAAAAGCCCTGCACAAACCGGCGATAATTACTTGCTAACCCCAGGAAACTCCTGATCTCAGTCACCGAAGTGGGACGAGGCCAACTCTGAACTGCCTCAATCTTCTTGGGATCCACCTTGATACCTTCTCCTGATACAATATGCCCCAAGAATGCCACAGTCTCTAGCCAAAACTCACACTTAGAGAAATTAGCATATAGCTTCTGTTTTCGCAAGGTCTAAAGTACCACTCTCAAATGCTGCTTGTGCTCCCCCAGGCTACGTGACTGAATCAAGATGTCATCAATGAAGACAATAATGAAGGAATCAATATAAGGCCTGAACACCTGGTTCATCAAATCCATAAACGTCGCTGGGGCATTAGTCAAGCCGAGGGACATCACTAGAAACTCATAATGACCATATCTGGTACGGAAGGCAGTCTTCGAAACATCTGAGTCCCGGATCTTCAGCTGATGGTACCCCGATCTTAAGTCGATCTTAGAAAACACCTTGGCACCCTGTAACTAGTCAAACAAATCATCAATATACGGCAATGGGTACCAGTTCTTGATGGTAACCTTGTTCAACTGGCAGTAATCAATGCACATGCGCATAGTTCCATCTTTCTTCTTCACAAATAAGACTGGTGCACCCCAAGGTGATACATTTGGTCTCACAAACCGCTTTGCCAATAACTCCTCAAGCTGCTCCTTAAATGCCTTCAGCTCTTTCGGAGCCATACGGTACGGTGGGATAGATATAGGCAGGGTACCTAGAGCCAAATCAATATCGAAATCAATATCATGATCTGGCGTCATGCCTGGAACTAATGGCACTGAATCAATCATCGGAGACTCTGCGGTGGTATCTCGAACATATGCTAGATATGCCAAACAACCCTTCTCGACCAGATGTCGAGCCTTCAGAAAAGAGATAACTCGACTAGATGTACAAACAGAGGAACCCTTCCACTCCAATCTCGGCAACTCTAGAATCACTAAAGTAACAGTCTTGGCATGATAATCAAGGATGTCGTGATATGGGGATAACCAGTCCATGCCCAGGATGACCTCAACATCGATCATATCAAGTAACAAAATGTCCGCTCTAGTCTCGTAACCACATAATATAACCACAAAGGACCGATAGATCTGATCCACAACCACAGAATCGCCCGCATGAGTGGACACATAAACAGGAGTACCCAAGGACTCACGAGGATTATCCAGGATATGAGCAAATAGAGATGACACATATGATTAGGTAGAGCCCTGGATCAAATAATACCAAAACATCCCTACCACATACAGAAATAATTCCCGTGATCACAGCATCTGAGGCCACGGCTGGCCTCCGCCTGGCTGAACAATAGCTGGCTGACCTCCCCTTCCCTGGCCTCCAGCTCTAGGACGACCCCTACCTGCTTGTCCTCCACCTCTGGGCGATCGGATGAGTGGTGCTGTAATCATAGGCTGATGACCCTGCTATACTGCCTTGCCCCGAAGTCTAGGACAAAGTCTCTTCATGTGACCTGGATCCCCACACTCGTAACAACCCCTCGGTGCCATAGACTGTTGTCCCAAAGTCTGACCCTGATGGCCTGAATACCCACAAGAAGAAACCTAGATGGCTGGCGGGCGATTTGAATTCTCTGGCATGGCACTAAAGTAGGCACTGGAGGAACCCCGATGAACTGGTGGGCGATAAGAACTCTCTGGCATAGCACTGAAATTGGGTCATGCTGGAGCACCCCGAGGAGGTGGTGGTGGTGCTGGATATATGGGCCTGCTAGGCTGACCCCTCCCAAACTGACCTCTGTCCCTAGCCGGGGCACCTCTAAACTCTCCCGAGAATCGGGTCCTCTTGTCCTGCTGCATATGCTCTCTACCCCTCTAGCTGTAGCCCTCAATCCTCCAAGCAATCTCTACCACTAGCTGATAATCCGTACCCATCTCAATCTCCCTGGCCATGCTAGCCCGAATACTAGGATGTAACCCCGTAACAAATCTCCGCACTCTCTCTGCGTCCGTAGGAAGTATCATAAGTGCATGGCGAGACAACTTAGAAAATCTCGCCTCATAATCGGTCACAGACATTTGACCATGCTCGAGCTGCTAAAACTGACACCGAAACTCTTCCCTCTGAGAGGGTGGAATATACGTGTCCAATAAAAGCCATGTAAACTGATCCCAAGTCATGGGAGGAGAACTCGCTGGTCTGCCAAGAAGGTAAGACTGCCACCATCCACGGGCCCTGCCCTCCAGCTGGAAAGCTGCGAAATCTACTCCATGGGACTCCAATATCCTCATATTGTGCAGTCTGTCCCTGCACCGAACAATGAATTCCTAGGGGTCCTCATGCCGATCACCCCCGAAGATAGGAGGGTATAGCCTAGTCCATCTGTGCAGTAGCTTCTGCGGATCGCCGCCCGCAGCTAGTCTAGGCTCAGGTGCTGCTGCGGCAACTGACTGGGCCCCGCCCACGGGTAGTGTACCCGGAGTCTGATATATTGTAGCTACATGCCCAGGAGCCTGAGTAGTAGGGGTCTGTGCTTCCCCTCCTGCCTGAGATGTGGCTGAGTGTGCTGAAAATAAACCAGCCTGAGTCATAGTGTCCATGAACCGCAGCATACGACCCATGACCTCCTGAAAGCCTGATGCTGTCATGAAATCTACTAGGGCTGGCTCTGGAACAGGCACCTCGTCCTGCTCCTCCATGATGGGATCCTCCACTGGATCCGCTGGTGGTGCTAATGGGGCAGCTCTGGGACGCCCACGTCCCCTCTCTCGGGCCGGTGCCCTCCCCCAGCCTCTACCTCGGCCTCTAGCAACGGGGGGAGAAACTTTTCCCGGGTCTGGAACACCCGTTGTACGCGTCCTCACCATCTGTGAGAGAATAGAAGAAGGAAACTTAGTATACCATCAACTGCACGACAGGAGATGAATAAAGAGTAGATTCCTAACACCCTAAAGCCTCTCGAAGATAAGTACGAATGTCTCCGCACCGATCCGCAAGACTCTACTAGACTTGCCCATAACTTGTGAGACCAACCTGAACCTAATGCTCTGATACCATGTTGTCACGACCCAATTCCATTATAGACCGTGATGGCACCCAATACCGTTGTTAGGCAAGCCAACACTGATCAACTAGTGACTTGCCTCTTAGATAAATTTGTAAACGATGGCTTTTTCCTTATTTTAAAATAAATTTAGGAGTTTGAAATTTTAACATAAATAAATAGAATCAATTAGTACTAATCGTACTCATATGAGCAAACCAAAATCCATAAGTGCACTAGTGTGTGTGTCAAGATCTGGTGTCACGAGTATGTAGGTAATCTAGTAGAATATATAAAACAATGCTAGCCTACTGTCTAAAAGGAAATAGACAGAAAATAAAAGAACATAAGAAAGACTCCAGCTGCTGCAGAACGGCTCAAAAGGACAGCTCACCGGGAAGTCTCGAGCTGGGAAATCAGTCTACACGCCAGACTAGTGACTAGATGCACCTGCCTCAAATTCTGTACAATCAAGTACATAAGTGTAGCATGAGTACATAAAAATATGTACCCAGTAAGTATCTAGTCTAACCTCGAAGAAGTACTGACGAAGGGTCGACTGCGACACTCACTAGGGCCAACAATATAATAATATGTGATTCTAAATAAGCATGATACACAGACTAACAATAAACTCATAACAAGAAATAACTATACAATCCTTCCATCATATCTATTAAACCAACATACTTCCTTCATATTTAAACAAATGATCTCTAAAACAGTAAAGTTATACCAATTATTATAAATAAAACTTCCACTTCTATTATCAAACACAAATTCCAATAAGGACGTTCGGCCCGATCCAACATAAAAATGTAAATTGTGCACTGCCGAGGGTCGATTGGTGCGAACCATAGATGCATCTATTAACCTGCCGAGGCGAACGGCCCGCTCCCAAGAGAGTAGTGAAAATAGTCACCCTGCTCATGGAATATACTTGCGACGTGGTTAAATATAAATATAACGTAATTTTTCTCAATTCTTTTCAAAATATTAATTTACTTGAAACCTTTGAAATCTTACAATCCTCAAATTAGTTCCATTCAATGCAATTAAACTATTATGCTCAGATAACGGCGCCCACAAAGCATGGTGTAAGCCTAGAATTACCCGGACAGAACAAGAATAGTAGCTACGTATGGACTCTCGTCACTTCGTGCGTGCGTAGCCCCCACAAATAATCATATATTAATTAAGTTCACCTATGGGGAAATTTTCCTCTTACAAGGTTAGAAAAGAGATTTACCTCGCTTTAAGGCCTATTTTCTGGTCCAAGCTTATGCCCAAACCCTCAATTCGGTACCGAACAATCCAAAACTATCCAAATAGTATAGAAACTAATCAATATAGGCTTAAAAGTTCATATCCCTACTATTTAAGTAATTTCCCAACCCTAAATGCAAGATTCCTAAAATTCACCCCCGGCCCCACGTGTCCGGATTCCGAAACTTTTCGAAGAAAGTTGTTACTAATAACCTTAGGAACATAAATATATGATTTGCATTAAGTTCCATAACCATTTTCGTGGTAAAACTCTATTTTTATGAAAAATCTAGGTTTTCCTCTAAACCCATGATTTTTACTAATTTACATGTTATAATCTAGCCATAAACTATGTATTAAACTTACATGAAGTAGAAATTACTTACCTCACAAAGTTAGGTCGAAATCCATTTCTTAAGAGCACCCAAATCGCCCAAGAGTTTAATAAATGACCCCAAAAAATGCCTAAGTCTCGATTTTAAACTCACTGCCCAGCTGCTCCCCTTCTTCGCGATCGCAGAAGAGGCCTTGCGATCGCGAAGGCAAACGGTCCAGGCCCAGGAAAATTTACCCATCGTGAACATGACAGGAGAAACGTGAATGCGGAGGCTCGCTTGGCCTACCCTACGCGAACTTGAGGGCTTCTTCACGAATGCGAAGAACGAACGGCGGCCACCTAGCTCAGCCTCTTCTACGCAAATGCGGGCCAGGTCACGCGAACACGAAAACTAGAGGGCCCAGACCTCCGCGAACGCGATCCTGCACACGCGAACGCGAAGGGAAAAATCCTCCCCGCCCACAGACCCTAAATCCTTCATTGCGAACAAGAGGGTCTGACCGTGTTCGCGAAGAAGAAAACCAGAAGCAGAAATCTGGTGTGTTTCAACTCAACTCCGGGTGGTCCAAAATGCACCCGACCCCCTCGGGACCCCGTCCAACTACTCCAACAAGTTTATAAACATAATACGGACTTGTTCAAACTCTCGAAATGCATAAAACAACAACAAAACCAAGAATCACACCCCAAAATCAAATTGAATCAAACTTTGAACTTCAAGTTTCTAAATCACTCCAAACGCGTCGAATCATACTTATACTACTCGGAATGACACCAAATATTTCATGCAAGTCTTAAATGGAATTATGGAACTATTACCGGTCTCAAAATTTCATTTGTACCTCGATATCACCAAAACCTACTCCAAACCAAATGTAAAGAATTTCAAAAACCTTCAAGAACTAACTTTCACTATTAGGCGCTGAAATGCTCCCGGGTCATCCAAAACCCAATCCGAACATACACCCAAGTTTGAAATCATTATAAGAACCTATTGGAACTGTCAAATTCCGATACCGAGGTCGTTTACTTAAAATGTTGACCGAAGTTAAACTTGGCCTTTTAATCCAACCTTAAGGAACCAAGTGTTCCGATTTCAACCCAAACTCTTCCAAATCCCGAATCAACCATCCCCGCAAGTCATAAATCAGTAAAAGCAAGTACAAGAAGCTTTATTTAAGGGAACAAGGTTCTAGCAAGTAAAACGATCAGTTGGGTCGTTACAAAGGGGGTTCATCATCATGATGGCACTCTTAATAGTAGTGTAGGACTCATTCAACTCATTCAAGAACTGAAACAATTATTGGTCCTCTATAAACTTTGGAAGTGCTCCACAAGAACATACTGGACGAACATAAGTAGAGTTAAATTCATCCCATAAGCTCCTAAGTTTAGTGAAGTAAGTAGCAATGTCTGATGAGCCCTGAGTGGTTGTACTAATTTCCTTTTGGATTTGAAGGTACTTTGAGCCATTTGACTGACCAAATCTCTCATTAATATCTTTTCAGACTTCCCTTACAGTCTTAAGACACATGACACTGGTGGCAATTTTTCAGGGCACAGAATTAGTTATTCATGCTTTCACCATGTCATTGCACCTTTTTCAGTATGAGTAGTAAGGGGAATCTGGTGTTGGTTGAGAAACCCTACCATTTAAGAGTCCTAACTTGTTCTTTGCAGACAAGGAGGTAAACATACTGCTTCTTCAAAGAATAAAACCGCAACCATTAAAAGGTACAGATACCGGTTGACTACCAAGACTGTCATACGGATGCACATATAAACAATGGGATGGATCTATCGTGAAAGGAGTAAATCCCTCATAGGCCGTACTACTAACCGATCCTACGTTTTCCATAATATTACCCATATAATGAAATTTAATTTCTAGTAAAATTGAGAGGAAATGATTAACAATTGAAACATCACAATTTCTACACAAGTACACTACATACAAACTTGGATCTACATGATTTTGAAGTTAAACAGGAAGGATATTACCGACCTTCTTCTCAAACTCAAAGAAGAAAATTCTTATCTGAACATGAAACCCTAGAAATTCAAATATGCAGAAATTGCTGAGGAAAGACTCGGAAAACCAAACTCCCTAGCAGGACCAGACAGTTCAAGGAGAAAGACGAAGAAAACCCCAATTTTTGATGATCAAAATTGTCGAAGCTCAGTTGTCGCCGATCAACTAGAGACGGAAACGAAACTGTCCAAAGCTTTGGGCGAGGTTAACATCGGACTGAAGCTTATGATGAGAGGAATTATAATTCCTGCTCTGATACCATGTTAACTTGAAGATCAACCAGTTATGGAGGAAAAGAGAAGAAGAAAACCCTAGATAGGGTAATGGGAGAGAAATGAGAGAAATGAGTACGTCCAATAATGACCAAACCTATTGATCTTTTTATTATCTGTATATGTATTTACATCAAATGTGTGTGTATATATGTATAACAATAAAATGTGTAAAGACCAAAAATACAATTGGGCCGAGTATGCTATGTTGCTACTGGACTGGGCCCTTTCCTTTAACAGAGATAGTTGAGTCCATAGTTGAGTCCATATCTGGGTTAACAAAGTACTTAAAACATAATTCAAAGTTAATTTGTGTTTCTCTTACTGATTTCTAGTAAAACATGCAAGAATATTTGTTGAACTTACTAGTTTACTTTAGTTTGGTCTATACTGAAATGTTTATTTGTTCTATATTGTCTTTTTTTTATATTATTCTTATTATTTGGCTTATAAGCTGGCTTTATCCAATTATTTGTATTAGTTAGTTTATTTCACAACTCTTAAGTTACGATTTCTTTTTCTTGTAAACATCTTTGTTTTTGTTATGTAGTAAGGAAGGGAATTCAGATTTTGTTATATGTTGCATAGTTTAATATACTTTTAATTTATGAACCAAATTTGTCAAATTAGGTAGATACATTATCTTAAAGACAAATGTAAATAGATTTTATAACTCTTTTATTAAAACAATGCACTACTTGTTAAATAAAAGAGCGCCGACTTAATATTGTGACTTTATTTTGAGGTGGAGAATGGAAAGAAAATGGAGTAGCTATCTTGCTCGCTATGCCTAATGATGATTTTATGTCGGCTATTGTCGTGTTAATTTGAACCCGCTTATATAAAATTATGGGTCCATCACTGACTGTACATATAAACTGTCTTCTCATGCACCTCCTCTGAGTCTTCTTGAAATTAAAATTGGGCATTTGCTTTACATAGCTCGCTTTCTTTGAGATAGCCGAGCTACTTTCCATCCGGTGAAGCATTTTAGTCACACATGTTTTAGGCGGGGAGCACCGCCAACTAAGCCGGAAAGCAATGCTACCGGTACGCTGACCCTCCTCGGCACGCGTTGTCTGCTCGAGTAAGCCAGTCTAGATACCTTCTCCACCATGATTTAAACCTAGAAGAATAAATCTCATGCTAGATAGCCCTAGTAGGTTCGCTTTATTTGCATCACATGCATTTTGACTTACGAAACTCGGCACAGGGGCTGGGTCCGTATAAGACATGTATCCTCTTTGATACCATCATGTTCCCTTATGTGCTACCTGTTACATTATTTGGGAGGCTTGCGTTTTGATCGACTTTAGGGTGGATTAGTTGAATGAGCAAAGAAAAATAAAAAGAATGCTGTCGATTTCTGTACAAATGTCCGTTCTTTTTAAAATTAAAAAAACAAAAATAAAAAAGCTCGAAGTGGTCTCATGCGTTTGGTATCCATGATTATTTTTTCATAAAAAGAAAATAAAAAGAGAAAATATAGTTAGTTTCATTGGAAATTTTATCACCGAACTACGCGGATCTGATTCTCACCGGATGTGAGATACGTAGAAAACCCTAATCAGGTCCGGCTCCCAATTTTAAAAAATTCAAAAATATTTTCCTATCTTTGAGACATCAAATCCAAAATTTCTTTTTGACAAAAAAAAATTTGAATTCCAAAATATTTTCGTTCTTCTTTAGAAATTTTTCTTTCGAAAATTAAAAAAGAAAACTCAGAATCCAAAAAATATTTTCAAAAATTCAAAGGCAAAAATTAGAAATTCAAAAATACTTTCTTTCCTTATTTTAGAAGTCTTTCTTTTGAAGATTCTAAAAAAATAAAAAAAAATCAAAATCCAAAAAAAAATATTTTCTTTCTTCTTTAGAAGTATTTCTTTCAACAATAAATTTTTCTTTATTGTTTTGGAAATTCAACGGCAAAAATACAATATCCCAAAACTATTTTCTTTCTTCTTTAGAAGTCTTTTAAAAAAACCAAAAAAATAAAATTGAAATCCAAAAAAAAAAAGAGAATTATTTTTTTATCTTTAGAAGTTTTTCTTTCAACAATTTCTAAAAAACTAATCCAAAAATATTTTCCTTGTTAAGAAATTTTGTGGTCTAATTTGTACATGAGTAAAAATCAGTTAGTTTATTTACTTTATTTCTGATCTCCCTTAACTACGTAATGAGCTTATTCATGCGGCGATATAATATGTAGGCAACTCCCGAAAGGTTCGATCAAAATATTCTTCCACGACTCTAAAATGAGGGATCAAAATCAGGTGAGTGAAAAGCAAAGCAAACAAAAGAGAGGAAAATATTAGAGCGCCAATAAGCAGCAACCTTATAAGCCGTAATGAAACATGAAGCCTTCCAAAATCATGTTAGAAGTGGAGATATTGTTCGGAGCATGGCATATTACGTGTGATTCATATCTGTAAAATGCTTAACCCTAACACGTTTGTTGTCTCTTATCTACTAAGCTTAAGGCGGTTGGTTTGTCGTAAAACTGACAATACATCATTACTTCACCAGATCTAAAGGAAAGGTAATATTGTCTAATAATATGAAATCGAGTTGGTCAGTGAAGACCCCCAGGGTCAGTCAGTTGAGCAAGAGTCGGAGGAAGTAAGAAGATTGAAACAGTAACTGTCTCATGTGTATTGGCTTGGGTCTCCGGTCAGCCTTCACCTTAAGGTCTCTCAGAGGGAACTTCCACCGTACCCCTGGATACTCAACCACCGCTCACCACAATGAGTGATCACATTCTACCACCAGAGTATGTGCCAAACTACAGCTTCCCTTTCGCCCTTGGTACCTATAATGTGCAACCTCTAGCCGCACCGGTTAGGAACACCCCTCTCGTCGTGTCTGGCGTTCCATTGTATACAATCCCACCACTAAATTCTGTAACGAGGACAAACATCGAGCCACCATCTCATGCTTATGATGGCCAATACTTCTCTCCAGATATGATTTTTAGGGTCTCGGCTCCATACAATCAGACTCCTCAGTACGAGTCACCGGAGGAAATTAAAAAAGCTACCAAGACAGGTGAGCCAGATGAGATGGCCGAAAAAATAAAAAGTCTTTAGCAAAACATAAAGAACATTCAAGAATTAGGTGATCATGAAAGTCTCTCATTCAGTGATCTATGCATGTTCCGTCACATCCATTTGCAACCAGGGTTCAAGACCCCAAAATTTGAGAAATATGATGGACACGGCAACTGTATCGCCCACTTGAAAAGGTACTGCAACTAGCCGAGGGGCGCAAGAAGAAAAGAAGAGTTACTAATGGGTCGGTATGCCTTGCAAACCGAAAGAAGAAAGATAAGGAGGCCATGATGGCATCATAGTCGAAAAGAGGCCAAAGGGGAGTATGAAAGGGAACATAAGCAGATAGATAATTTCATGTCAATCGTAGAATTCCACACAAGTTTATTTGAAAGGTCGAAATGTTATGGTGTGATTGAGCCGTTTCATGGGTATGTTTTGGATCCATATGCAAAAGGGTTTGACCCTGCTGTATGGTATGTGTACTATTCTAATGTCCAGGGACATAGCACTGAGGATTGTCGGGCTTTGAAAAAGGAAAAAGAAATGATGATTCAAGAAGGAATGTCTTGGTTTAAGATAATGGCACCCTAAACATCTTGACAAATCACACACTTTTTAGATGATTTACAATATGTAGATGGTTTGGTGAAACAGTCAAGAACATGTCTACTGAATGCAAGGCAATCAAAATGGTTGAAGGTCATGTTTGCACTGATGTGCAAATTCATACCTAAGATGTCGAGCTTGATAATTGGAAAGCCCCTCCCATATTTGCCAGAAATGAGACTTGGTAACTTATTTTGTCATAATTTCTGTCATCTGGATTATTTCAAAGTTGTAATCCAGATGTTGTTTGTTTGTCCTGTCATCAAACATCTCCATCCTTTAATCAATGAAATGCAACCTTTTGTTTTCTTTGTGTCATTTTAATCCATTGTGTTTAGTTCTTCTTGCATATATAGGTCTTTGCATGCCAATTGAGATGACATGCATGCAGCTTTCGGCAAGGTTTTAGAAAGCCTGTCCAATCTTGAATTGAATCGAGGAAAAACACTTGGAGGACAAGTAAGAGGTTGAAAAACTCTATCATGAATACATGGAACCTAAACAGTCGTATCCATAGAGGTTAAATATGTTTATCCCAAACCTATCATGAATACTAGCTTAAGGATAATTGAAAGTTTTGAAGTTTGGTTGGACTAAACAGTGAAAGGGTTTTGGCCATGGCCTGCCATAATGACCCAAATCTCCAAAGAAGGTGCATTCCAGGGAATTTAAACTAGATTAGTTGGTACTGAAGTCCATCATTTCATATCAAGACAAAGACCAAGAAAAGGTGGCTCCAATTTGTCAAAGGTTATTTGTTGCAAACAAGATAATTGACTACGGAGCTACACAACTAGAAAAACCATGAAGACAGTCATGTCCATCAATGCCGAACCTGAGAAGAGATAGTATGTTTGGCATTCTTCAAGTTGGGAGGCCATGTTTATGCTACCTAAATACTTTATACCCTTCGTCACCCCTTTTGAGCTTGTTTTATTTTTCTTTGACCCCCCACTCTTTGGAATCAACTATAGAGTCAAAGTAAAAACAAAAGTCGAAGATCCATGCCACCAAAAAATAGGAGCTGGGTCAATTTGTTTTAAAAAAAGAAAAAGAAAAGGAAAAGAGAGAAAAAAGATGGAAAGAATTCCCAGTATTTGAAACTGGGGCAGAAGTGTTTTTTATGTTATTATGAAGAGTCGATTCCAAGAGTTGTAAGTATACAACCTTGTCATCTTGAATCTATTTTGAACCTTCATGCGACCCTTTATTTCTAACCATATCCAAAAGCTTTTCAAATAAAGACCTCCCAATTAGTCTTTAAGAATGCCAATGGAAGCACATAATAAGCAACAATTTTCACACGACATAGAACAGTGTCAAGTTTCTCGCACAAAAAAAATAATAATGAATAAAAATGAGAGAGTCTTATTGGTGAAAACCCTCATAGGCACTGTAAGGCGATGGTAAGTAGAGATAAATAAATGAGAGAGGCTGGTTGGTGAAAATCTTTCGGGGCACTGCTGGTCGAAGGTGAGCTGTGATCTGATGCAAATGACTGGCACAAAGAGGATAACTTCAAAGAAGAAAGGGAACAACAAGAAGAAAGGATAGATTAGTTGGATAGATTTGGCCGCTCAGTCCAAAATGCATGTCATTATCATTAAAGTTGGCTACCACATTCAAAAGATTCCATTCTTTCTTTCCCCCTAAAGCGGCATTTTAGTTAAATACTATTCCTTCTCACTTTTACATCGCATCATTATGTCCATTTGCATTATTATTTTGATTCAGTCTTTGTTAAAACACACAAGAAATGATTTTAAAATCTATTTCCAGCTTTCTAACTATACAAAGCAAGTTCAATCCTAGTACATCAAAGAGGACATACCGAGAAAGAAACATGTACAATAAGTTGTTGAAGTTAATCAAGATCTGAGGGTTCATGTAACCAGAAGTTCCAAAGAGAAAACTTTTGTCATGACCCAAAATTCATTAAAGGCCGTGATGGCGCCGAACACCGCTGTTAGGCAAGCCAAAAATAAATACTTAATTTGGTTCTTATTTTAATATTTTTGAAATCATATTTCCTTCAATTAAATAGCAAAAGATGGAATTTACAGAGTAAATAATAATATTTTTAACAGTTTCAATGTAGGACAACCGATAATCACCCCCAAATCCGGTGTCATAAGTGCATGAGCCTCAACTAGGAATATAAAATAAAATACAACATCTGTCCGGAATACAAATTTGGACAGGAGAAATATAAATACTCTGAAGGAGACTCTG
>AWOL01S0126334.1:0-14122 GCA_000715115.1 Nicotiana otophora | reverse complement strand
AGACATATATGTACCTGCACAAAAATATGCAGCAAGTGTAGTATGAGTACGTAAATCAATGCGTACCCAGTAAGTATCATGCCTAACCTCGAAGAAGTAGTGACGAGGGGTCGACTCTGACACTTTCTAAGGGCTAACAATAAAATACCGATATTATAATTAAGCGTGGATTGTATAGAACGGTTGTAAACTCAATAACATAAAGTACGTAAGAAATTCTTTTGTTAATAGGAACTTTTCAAATTTATTTTCGTCATTTAACATTTTTGTATTTCGAGCCAGTGAAAGCAATATCAATTATTATCAATTCTAAAGATATATCATGCGCAAATCATGCCGAGGTCGTATGGACCGATCCAACATAAATATTTAAACTGTGCACTGCCGAGGGTCGAACGATGCAAACCATAGATGCATCTATCTCTACCGAGGCATTCAGCCCGCTCCACAAAAGAGAAAACACATTAAACAACCAATTCAAGATTTATTAAGGGGCAATTATTTCAAGAATTTCAAATTCTCATTTAACGGTCAAGTAATTGAAGTTTAACCTTTTTACAATTCCTTTATCGAGTTTCTGAATGTTTTACAAAATTAAATTAACAAGTAGAGTGCAAACATCGCAAGTACAACATGATATGGGTCCTAGACTACCCGGACATAAGCATAATAGTATCTACGCATGGACTCTCGTCACCTCGTGCGTACGTAGCCCCCATAAATAGAAACACATAATGATTTGATTCACCTATGGGGTTAATTCCCTTTTAAAAGGTTAGAAAGGAGACTTACCTCGCTCCGAAATTCCATAACCGGCTCTAAAGCCTTTCAAACAACCCAAACCAATGCCCATCCCTCCAAAACTAGTCAATAAAGGTGCAAATACATAAATAAATACTCTAATACTCATAATAATGCAATTTACGACAGTTTCCACGTGCCCAGATTTCGAAAATATTCGAAGATAAACTTTACCTATAACACCACGAACTCAAATATATAAGTTATTCCAAATTCCATGTCCAATTTCGTGGTCAAAATCCAAAAATATTAATTTTTAGGTTTTTTCTTGAAAATCCCAAATTTCCACAAATTTTCAAGTCTAAATCCTTTTATAATCCAAGTATTTAACTTTCAATAGGTGGGAATCACTTACCTTGACATAGATGATGAAAATCGCCCTTCCAAGAGCTCCAAAAATTGCCTAACCAAATGCAAAATGGAGGCAAATGGCCAAATCCCATCTTTTAAAAACCTCACTGCCCAGGCGACCCTTCTTCGCGAACGCGGCATATCCCTTTCATTCATGAGGCTCAACAACCTCACACCCAGAATTCTCTCTTCGCGTTCGCGACACTCTGATCGCGTTCGCGAAGGCCAGCTGCCCAAAACCCTCGCGTTCGCGTTCGCGTTCCCTTCTACGCATTCGCGTAGGCCAAATGGCCTTAGGCCCATCTCCCCCTTTCTTCTTCGCGTTCGCATCGCCTTGGCCGCGTTCGTGAAGGCTTGCCCAGCTACTAGCTTGCGTTCACATGCACTACCTCGCGTTTGTGAAGGCCAAATCCCAGCAGCCTCAAAGTTCCTATTCATGAACGCGGGACTCCCTTCGTGTTCGCGAAGAAGGAAACAAGATACCAGCAACAGCAATTCCAAAATAGCTCAAATTGATCCAAAACACACCCGAGGTCCCCGTGACCCCGTCCAATCATACCAACCAGTCCCATAACATAACACGGACCTTCTCAAGGCCTCAAATGACATCAAACATCACCAACCCAATTCAAGCTTAATGAACTTTAGATTTTCAAACTTCTACATTCGATGCCAAAACCTATCAAATCACATCCGATTAATCTTAAATTTTTCACACAAGTCATAATTGACATTACGGACCTACTCCAACTTTCGAAATTGGAATCTGACCCCGATATCAAAAATTCACTCCCGGTAAAACGTTCCAAAAACCTTCAATTTTTCATTTTTCGCCAAATGAACCGGAAACGACTTACGGACCTCTAAATCCACTTTCGGATGCGCCCCTAAGTCCAGAATAACTATATGGAGCTATTCCCAGGCTCGGAATCCCAATCGGATATCGATAACTTTGAAATGCACTTCAACCCAAATTTATGAAATCCTTCCAAAATGCTAACTTTCCACAATAGGTGCCGAAACTCTCCCGAGTCCTCCAAAACCCGATCCAGACATACGCCCAAGTCCAAATTTAGTGAGGTTCCATTTTCATACAAGGTATCCTATCCCCTGGTTACCTTCCCTCTAAGTGATATAGGGCGCCAACCCTTGGTTAATTCTCTTAGTAATACAGGGTGCCAACCCCTGGTCATATTCTATCTCAGTAATACAGGGTGCCAACCCCTGGTTACATTCCTTCTCACTAATACAGAGCGTCAACCCCTAATTATATTTCCTTTCAGTAATATAGGGTACTAACCCCTGGTTACATTCCTTTCAAAAATACAGGGTACCAAACCTTGGTTACATTCCTCTTCAGTAATACAGGGTACCAACCCTTGGTAACATTCCTTTCAGTAATACAGGGTACCAACCCTTGGTTACATTTCTTTCAGTGATACAGGGTACCAACCCCTGGTTACATACATTTTTAGTGATACATGGGCCAATCCTTGGTTACGTTCCTCTCCAGTAATACATGGTACCAACCCTTGGTTACATTGCTTTCAGTAATACAAGGTACCAGCCCCTGGTGACATTCCTTTCAGTAATACAGGGTACCAACCCATGGTTACATTCCTTTCAGTAATATAGAGTACCAACCCCTGGATACATTCCTTCTCACTAATATAGGCGCCAACCCCTGGTTACATTCTTTCTTACTAATATAGGGCTCCAACCCCTTGTTACATTTCCTCAAAGTCCTTCAACCTCATTTGTAGGAAACACAATTCCTAGTTTGAGGCATTCCATTAGTGGATGCACTTCCTAATCTGAACCATAAATCTTAGGAGACGCACTTCCTAGTCCAAGCATTTCAACCTCATTCGTAGGAGACACACTTCCTAGTTTGAGTTCTTCTATTAGGAGACACACTTCCTAGTCCAAACCCTTCAACCTCATTCGTAGGAGACACACTTCCTAGTTTGAGTCATTGTAATAGTAGACACACTTCCTACTCTGAACCAATAATCCTAGGAGATGCACTTCCTAGTCCAAGCCTTTTTACCTCACTCATATGAGACACACTTAATAGTTTGCGTCATTCCAATAGGAGACAGACTTCCTAGTTTAGCCATTCTAATAGGAGATGCACTTCCTAATTTGAACCATTAACCATAAGAGATGCACTTCCTAGTCCAAGCCCTTCAACCTCACTCGTAGGAGACACACTTCTTAGTTTGAGTTATTCCAATAGGAGACACACTTCTGAACTAAACCATCAATCCTAGGAGATGCACTTCCTAGTCCAAGACCTTCAACCTCACTCGTAGGAGACGCACTTCCTATTTTGAGGCATTCCATTAGGAGACGCACTTCCTAATCTGAACCATCAATCCTAGGAGACGCGCTTCCTAGTTTAAGCCTTTCAACCTCACTCGTAGGAGACGCACTTCCTAGTTTGAGTCATTGTAATAGGAGATGCACTTCCTACTCTCAACCCTCAATCCTAGGAGACGCACTTCCTAGTCCAATACTTTCAACCTCACTCGTAGGAGACGCACTTCCTAGGGTGAGTCAATCCAATAGGCACTTCCTACTATGAACCATCAATCCTAGGAGACGCACTTCCTAGTCTAAGCGTTTCAACCTCAATCGCAGGAGATGCACTTTCTAGTTTGAGTCATTCCAATAGGAGACGCACTTCCTAATATGAACCATTAATCCTAGGAGACACACTTCCTAGTCCAAACCTTTCAACGTCATTCGTAGGATACCCACTTCCTAGTTTGAGCCATTCCAATAGGAGACGCACTTCCTAATATGAACCATTAATCCTAAGAGACGCACTTCCTATTCCAATCATTTCAACCTCATTTATAGGAGACACACTTCCTAGTTTGAGCTATTCCAATAGGAGACGCACTTCCTAATATGAACCATTAATCCTAAGAGACGCACTTCCTATTCCAATCATTTCAACCTCATTTATAGGAGACACACTTCCTAGTTTGAGCTATTCCAATAGGAGACGCACTTCCTCATCTGAACCATTAACCCTAGGAGACGTACTTCCTAGTCCAAGCCTTTCAACCTCATTCATCGGAGACTCACTTCCTAGTTTGAGTTATTCCAATAGGAGACGCACTTCCTAATATGATGGAGATGCACTTCCTAGTACAAGCCATTCAACCTTACTCGTAGGAGATGCACTTCCTAGATTGATTCATTCCAATAGGAGACGCACTTCCTAAATCTATACCTTTATTCCTATGAGACACACTTCCTAGTCCGAGTCCTTCAACCTCACTCGTAGGAGGCGCACTTCCTAGCTTGATTTAAATATGTTCATTCTAATAGGAGACGAACTTCCTAATATGGATCATTAATTCTAGGAGACGCAATTCCTAGTTCGAGTCCTTCAATCTTGCAGTCATTCCAATACTACCCATGGGAGATGCACCTCCTAGTCTAAGTTTTATCAGGTCTACTCCTAAGAGAAGCACATTCGATTCAGAGTCTTCAGTATCATTTTGGCATCTTTAAAATAAAATAAGTTGATTTACAGCTTTACCCAATATCTCACAAAAGTTTCTCAGTGCCAAACTGGGGCAGAAAACATTGTTCATTTTGTTCGTCTTTGATGGCTTTGCAGGCCCCGACGTAGAGCACAGGTTGTGACGATTAAAGCTTGCAGTTGCAGTTATCATAAGAAGAAAGAAGTCTTTTGATCACATGATAGTTGGAGTTGACTTTGACAATTTGTCAGCAATCCAGCTTCTCAAGATTCATCTTCTCAATTTAGGATCAGGAAAGCAAGCAACTGAGATTGAGTCATTATCTTTGCTTCCAAACATCATCAAGATCCAATCTTAGGTCAACACAAGCGAGCAGGTCAATAATCCAGATTTGACTCCATAAAGCACATAGATAGGAATTTTCTAACTCCTAGTTTGTAGACATATGTAGCTCTCTTCTCTTTTCCTTTTAATGTAAGCAACAAGTAACAACAACAACAACAATAGCAGCAGCAAATCTAACTCGGTGTTCAGTAGTCCCAGCTACCAAAGTTTACTTAGAACTACACTGACATGATTTCTTTATAGACAAGGATATGTAGGCAACCTCGAAATCAAGGTTCGGTCACGTTTTTCAAAAATACTTTCATTGGAGTGATATACGAGCAAAATTAGTTATGGAATTCACTTTCTTTGCATGAAAACGCTTTATGTTCTCGAGCAAAGAGGACCATCTGTGAATACCTAATTTTTGCTCACTTCTAATTCTCCACAAATACTAATTTTTGAATGATTTTTAGTTATTGGTTCATTTTTATTTGCATTCCTTTATTAAAAATACTAAAAATATTTCTCTCTTCTATTTGGGCATTTCTAGTTTGCATCTTTAAAATACCAAAAGTAATATCCTTTTATTTGTGCACTTTTAGTATTAAAATAGACTAGTTCAATATAAAGGGTTAGAGATTGGGCCAAATTTGATCCAAATCAACAACCCATTTCATCCGACCTAGTCCAATAGGTTTTGTTTCTAAACGACGTAGTTTTATGCTAAACTATGTCATTTCACTTAAGTGACTTCAACAATCATTCTCATCCATCCACTTTCCTTGATCTAACAGAACTTATTTGATATCCCATGTCAAATAAAATACCTTAAGAAATCAGATTTTTGCCATTCTCCTAACCCTAGTCTTCCCTATCTCTCTCTCCCTTCTCTCTCTACGTCACCACCGCTCCACCACTGCCTCCACTGTGCGCTGCCGCCGGTGGTGTTCCAAACACCATCAAACCTACAACATCTCCTTCCTCTACTCACCCCTTCTAGATCCACAACCCAAATCCCCCAAATCTCTACCAAAAATTGACAAAACCAAACCCTAGTCGCACCGCCGCCTTTGCCCCGTTGCGCGCCACTGCCCAAAACCCCTCAAAACTTCACCATCTCCTCCTCTCTTCCTACACGTTCCTATTCCATACCCCAAAATCCTTTAAACCCTCTCCCGCACCTCGTGCTACCGTCACTACCACCATGGACGCACCTCTACTCGCCCCTAAAATGTCACCACGTACTCCTCTCTTCACCCTTTTCCCAAACCTATAATTCACACCCTCCAAATCCCACCGAAACTCAACCAATTTTGCCCAAACCCGAAACTCCATCCACCACGCCTCTGTTTAGGCCAGCCTCAAACTCGAAGCACGACTTTGTTAGTGGTGATATCGCGACTCATCTTCGGCTCACCAAAGTTTGCGGTCACGATTTATCAATTACAAAATCGTACTCGAAGTTCACATTGTTGTCGAATAGGCACTCTGGCACTTGAATTTTGAAATTGATAAAATCTTAATCCTTTTTTTCTGGTTTTTTATCATAATCTTTTTTAGGTTTTAGTTTAGGATTAAGTTTTGTCTTGTTTTTCTGTTACGTATAGTCTAATCTCTAATTTCGTCATTGCTTGGTTAATGGTTTTGTCGTTTAATACGTCTTTAGTTGTCCTTAATGTATGTTTCTATCTATGGTTAACTGTTTTAGTTACTGATTTAATTAGTTAGTTTAACCAATAAGAAATCATGTTCTAGGTTGTAATCGAATTCTCATACTTTTATGAACCGATTGGTTTGTCGCTCAGTTAGTTGTTTTAACTAATTACTTTGTTGCTAATATATTTTTCTCGTTTCAGTCGTTTGATTTTGATGTCGTCTATGATTATTTGAGTTTAAATTTGGTTTGATTGGCTAAGTTGAATGCTGAATTTTCTGCTTCTACACTGATTTGATTTTAATCAACTGAAGTAGTTTAATATTATTTTGTGAAGGGTAGAAGCTGAATAATAAAAATAGGGTACATGTTAGTTTACTTTTACTATTTTTAGCATGCTAGAAAATACAACTGCTCCACTTTGTGTCATAATTTGGTGAAAAGAAGACTGTTTTGGCACACAAAAGTTAGTCCTTTTGGACAGATTTTTTGTGAACCAATATCTGTCCAAAAGGACTTATTTTTCTACTTAAAATACACATCTTCTACACACTCTAGGCTAGATATACACATCTCTACTCACTGAAAAAAGAGAGAACTTTGAGAGAAAAGTTTCAGTAGAAGCTTCCTTTAGTAAGCTAAAATTGTAAGCTTTAGGGGTGAGTCTTAGTGTAACGACCCAACCGGTCATTTTACCTTTCAGAACCTCGTTCTCCTAAATAAGACTCCCCGTACATACTTTTAATGTTTAATGACTTGCGGGGATTTTTAGTTCGGGATTTGGAATGGTTCGGATTGAGATCGAAATATTTGGTTCCTTAAGGTTGGCTAAAAGGGCTAAGTTTGACTTTGGTCAATATTTTGAGCAAATGATCTCGAAATCGGGATTTGACGGTTCCAATAGGTTTGTATGATGATTTTTGGACTTGGGCTTATATTCAGATTGAGGTTTGGATGACCCGAAAGCGTTTCGGTGCCTAATAGTGAAAGTTGGCTCTTTGAAGGCTTTAAAGTTCTTTAAATTTGGTTTGAAGTAGGATTTGGTGTTATCGAGGTCTAATTGGAATTTCGAGACTAGGAACAGTTCTGTATGGTGATTTAAGACTTGCCCGCAAAAATTTAGTATCATTCCGAGTAGTCTAAATATGTTTCGGCGCATTCGGAGTAAGTTGGAAGAACTTGAAGTTCAAAAGTTGATTCAATTTGGTTTAGGGTATGATTCTTTGTTTCGTTGTTTTTTATTCATTCCAAGGGTGCGAGCGAGTCTCTTTTATGATTTCAAAATTGTTGGCATGTTCGGACGGGGCCTCGGGGCCCTGGAGGCCATTCGGACGAAGCACAAATTGAGTTAAAACTCAAAAGGGCTGCTGGTGCACCAGTTCTGGTGTGCCCGCACTTGCAAGCTTTGGGCCGCAGGTGCGAGCCCGCAGATGCGTGGATGGGTCATAGAAGAGGCTTTGGAAATGTTGGCCTTGTACCGCAGATTCGGGATTTTGTGCATACATGCGAACGCGCAGGTGCGGTTGGGGAGGACGCATAAGCGGCTCATGCCGTAAGAGTGGCCCACTCGCCGCAGAAGCGGGACCGCAGAAGTGGAAATCCCGTCTGCAGAAGCGACCCTCGATGGGCTTGAGGAACACAACAGAAGCTGACCTTGCACCGCAAATGCGGTAGAGGCACCGCGGGTGCGAAAAACGCTGGAGGCAGAACCTCATTTAATTCGGGACTTACGCATTTTGAGCAGATTTATTTCATTTCTTGGGCAATCTTTGAAGATCTTAGAAGGGGGTTTTCACCTAACACTTTGAGGTAAGTAATTCCTACATAATGTGTGTTAAATACATAGATTACGGGTAGATTTAACATGTAACATTTGTGAAATCATGGGTTTAAATGTAAAACTAAGGTTTTTCATCAAATGGGATTTAACCACAAAAGTTGTTATGAAATTTAGTGAAAATGGTTAACCACGAAAATGGTTATGGGTAACAACTTTCTTCAAAAAAGTTGGAATCTGGGCACGTGGGCTCGGAGATGAATTTTAGATATTCTTCAATTTGGGAATGGGTAATCACTTTAATAGTTAGAATATAAACTTTTGAGCACGTATTGATTATTTTATATGACATTTGACTAGTTTCGAGTCGTTTGGCACCCAGTTGAAGGTTTAAAGCACATTTGTGGACCGGAAAGTAAGCTTTGAGATGAGGTAAGTCTCTTTTCTAACCTTATAAGAGGGAATTAACCCAATAGGTGAATTGAATTAATATGTGCTTCTATTTGTGGGGGCTATGTACGCAAGAGATGACGAGAGTCTTTACGTAGCTACTAATTAAACTTATGTCCGGGTAGTTTAGGACTCCAATCATGTTATACTTGCGATGTTTGCACCCTACTTGTTAATTTAAGTGCTTAAATCATATTGGAACTTGATAAAGGAATTATAAAAGCTCGAATTTCAATTACTTGAGTTTTGGACGGGCCACTGGACCGTTAATGAGAATTGTTGTTTCTTGAATATTAGCCTCCTAATAATCTTTAAATCGGTTGTTTATAAAGTATTGTTCTCTTCCTGTGGAGCGGGATGAACACCTCGGCAGTAGAATAGATGCATCTATGGTTCGTATCGTTCGACCCTCGGCAGTGCACTATTTATATATATATTTATATGTTGGATCGGGCAGTACGACCTCGACATAATTCGTGCGTAATAATTCTTGCAGCCTAATTATAATTGATATTGTTTTATTGGCTTGAGAGATTAATTTGTTAAATGATGGGAATTAATTTGGGATTTACTATTAGCGAAAGTATTGTGTATTTATTTCTTGTTATTGAGTTTTCAGTTGTATTTATATAGCCCATGCTTAATTATAATTTCGGTATTTTTTTTGTTAGCCCATAGTAAGTATCGAATTCGACCCCTCGTCACTATGTCTTCGAGGTTAGACTAGATACTTACTGGGTACATGTTATTTACGTACTCATGCTACAGTTTTGCACTAATCATGCAGGATCAGAGGTAGGTGCATCTAGTTATCATTCCGGCGTGCATCCGTGATTTCCACAAGACTTTGTTTATTTACTTCATTTCAATTGCTCTTACAATTGGTTATCTCACACTTTACTAAATATTTACATCTTATTTATTCAATAATTAAGAATTAACTATTTCTAAATGTTTAAGAGAAACAATCACACGGTTAGTTCACGGTTGACTTGCCTAGTGGTAACATTGGGCGCCATTACGGCCCATAGGGGAAATTGGGTTGTGACAACATGGTACAAGAGCTCTAGGTTCACGTAAGTCTCACAAGTTATGAGCAAGCCTAATAGAGTCTTGCGGATCGGTGCGGAGACGTCTGCATATATCTCTGAGAGACTATAAGGTGTTAGGAAAATACTCTTTCTTCATCTCCTATCGTGCAATTGATGTTATACTAAGTATCATTCTCTTATTTTTTTCACAGATGGTGAGAGCGCGCACAGCGGATGTTCCAGGCCCGGGAGGAGCTGCTCCCCCAGTTGCTAGAGGCTGAGGCTGAGGCCGAGAGAGCGCACCAGCCTGAGGTAGGGGACGAGAGATTATTGATAAGCAGGGCGAGGTGCCTGCGGAAGAGCCAGCCGCAGTAGATTTCATGTCAGCACCGGGCTTCTAGGAGGTCATGGGCCGTATGCTACGGTTCATGGATACTATGACCCAGGCTGGTTTATTTCAAGCAGACCCAGCCATATCTCAGGCTGAAGGGGGAGCACAGACCCCTATTGTTCAGGCTCCTAGGTATGCAGCTACTGTATATCAGACACTGGGCACACTACCCGTGGGCGGAGCCTAGCCAGTGGTAGCAGCTGTACCTGAGCCCAGACCAGCTGCGGTCGGCGAGTTGCAGAAGCTACTAGACAAATGGACTAAGCTACACTATCCTGTCTTCGGAGGTTAGAGACATGAGGATCCCTAGGACTTCATTGATCGGTGCAGGGACAGACTACATAACATAAGAATATTATAGACTCACGGGGTTGATTTTACTACATTCCAGCTGGAGGGCAGGGCCTATTGATGGTGGCAATCTTATCTTATTGGCAGACCCACAGGTTCTCCTCCCTTTACTTGGGATTAGTTTACATGCCTTTTATTGGATAGGTATATTCCACCCTCCCAGATGGAAGAGTTGTGGTTTCAGTTTGAGCAGCTCCAGCAGGGTCAGATGTCAGTGACCAATTATGAGGCGCAATTCTCTAAGTTATCTTGCCATGCACTTATGACACTTTCTACTGAGGCAGAGAGAGTATAGAGGTTTGTTACGGGGTTGCACTCCAGTATCCAGGCCGCTATGGCCCGAGAGGTTGAGATGGGGACTTCTTACCAACTAGTTGTGGAGATATCTCGAAGGTTTGAGAGTTATCGTCAGTGGGGGCCGGGATAATATGCCGCAGAACAAGCGGTTCCGTTATTCTGGAGGGTTCAGTGGTGCCCCCTCTGGGGGTAGGGGTCAGTTAGGGAGAGTCCAGCCTAGTCGACCCACATATGGAGAACCGCGGCCTCCTCGGGGTCCTCCAGTGCGACCTTATTTTAGTGCTATGCCAGAGAGTTCCTACCGCCCACCAGCTATTCAGGGTTCCTCCAGTGGGTATTCAGAACATTAGGATAAGACTTCAGGTCAGTAATCCACCGTACCGAGAGGTTGTTTCGAGTGAGGGATTTCAGCCATGTGCGGAGGTTCTACCCCAATCTTCGGAGCAAGGCAGTGCAGCAGGGTTCTCATCCTATGATTACAGCACCAGTAGCCACACCAGCCCTCCGGCCGCCCAGAGGCGGAGGGCAGGTGGGTAGGGGTCGTCCTAGAGGTGGAGTCCAGTCACGTGGAGCTCCAGCTAGATTCTATGTTTTCCCGGCCAGAACAGATGTAATGGCCTCAGATGTCGTGATCACAAGTATTATTTCTATTTGCGGTAGGGATGTTTCGGTATTATTTGATCCACGGACTACCTATTCATATACGTCATCTCTGTTTGTTCATTTCCTGGATGTTCCTCGTGAGTCCTTGGGTACTCCTGTTTATGTGTCCACTTCAGTGGACAATTCTATTGTTGTGGATCGGGTCTATTGGTCCTACATTGTTACCTTCTATAGTTATGAGACTGAATCTTCTACTGCTTGATATGACCGACTTTGAGGTCATCCTGGGCATAGACTGGTTATCTTCATATCACGCCATCCTTGATTGACATGCCAAGACTGTTGCCTTGGCGATACCAGAGTTGCCTAGATTAGAGTGGAAGGGTTCATGTATGAGTGCATCTAGCTGGGTTATCTCTTTTCTGAAGGCTCGACACATGGTCGAGAAGGGTTGTTTGGCTTATCTATCGTATGTTCGGGATACTATTGTAGAGGCTCCGGCGATTGATTCAGTACCCGTAGTCCGGGAGTTCTCCGATGTGTTCCATTATGATCTTCCAGGCATGCCACCGGATCGTGATATCGATTTCTGTATTGATTTGGCTCTAGGTACCCAGCCTATATCTATCCCACCATACTGCATGGCTCTGAAGGAGTTGAAGGAACAACTTGAGGAGTTTCAAGCAAAGGGGTTCGTCAGACCAAGTGCATCACCTTGGGGTGCACCAGTGTTATTTGTGAAGACGAAAGATGGGACTATGCGGACGTGCATTGATTACCGCCAGTTGAACAATGTTACCATCAAGAACAAGTACCCGTTTCCGCAAATTAATGATTTTTTTTACCAATTGCATGGTGCCAGGGTGTTCTCTAAGATCGATTTGAGATCGGGATACCATCAGTCGATGATTCGGGATTCTGCTAGATATAGCTATTATGAGTTTCTAATGATGTCCTTCGGTCTGACTAACGCCCCGGCAGCGTTTACGGATTTGATAAACATGGTTTTCAGGCCGTATATTTATTCGTTTGTTATTGTTTTCATTGATGACATCTTGATCTACTTGCGTAGCATAGAGGAGCACGAGCATCATTTGAGAGTGGTGCTTCAGACCTTGCGGGAACAGAAGCTATATGCTAAGTTCTCCAAGTCTGAGTTTTGGCAAGATTTTGTAGCTTTCTTGGGGCATATTGTATCAGGCAAGGGTATTAAGGTGGATCCCAAGAAGAATGAGGCAGTTCAGAGTTGGTCTCGTCATACACGGTGACTGAGATTAGGAGCTTCTTGGAGTTAGCAGGTTATTATCGCTGGTTTCAGAAGCTCAAGACAGCCTTGATTACGGCACCGTTTCTAGTGTTGCCTTCTGGTTCGGGGATGTGTATTGTGTATTACGACACTTCACGTGTTGGTTTTGGGTTGTGTATTGATGCAAGAGGGGTGAGTTACTGTATATGCTTCATGTTAGCTGAAGCCCCATGAGAAGAATTACCCTGTACATGATTTGGAGTGGGCCGCTATTGTTCATGCTCTTAAGATCTCGAGGCATTATCTTTATGGGGTATCCTGTGAGGTTTACACCGATCATCGTAGCTTGCAGCATTTGTTCAAGCAGAGGGATCTCCATTTGAGGTAACGCAGGTGGATTGAGTTACTAAAGGATTATGATATTACCATTCTTTATCATCCGTGCAAGGCGAATGTAGTTGCAGATGCTTTGAGCAGAAAGGCGAAGAGTACGTGTAGCTTAGCATTTATTTCAGAAGAGGAGAGGCCCTTAGCTTTGGACATTCAGTCCTTGGCTAACAGACTTGTGAGGTTGGATATTTTAGAGCCGAACCAAGCTCTTGCATGCATCTTTGCCTTACTTTACTATTGGAGCAGATCAAGGCTTGTTAGTTTGATGATCCGCACTTGTTAGTTCTAAAAGATATGGTACTACAGGGTGGCGCCAAGGAGGTTACTATCAGCGAGGATGGTGTTCTGCGACTCTAGAGTCGTCTATGTGTTCCTAATGTCGATGGCTTGAGGGAAAGGATTCTAGAGGAGGAACACATTTCTCAGTATTATTTTCATCCAGGTGCTACAAAGATGTATCGCGACCTGAGGCAACATTATTGGTGGCGGCAGATAAAGAAGGACATAGTTGAGTATGTTGCGAGGTGTCTACATTTCTAGCAGGTTAAGTATGAGCACCAGAGGCCAGGTGGCCTATTCTAGCAGATGACTATACCTGAGTGGAAGTGGGAACGCATTACTATGTACCTTGTAGTTGGTTTGCCACAGACCTTGGGGAAGTTTGATGCAATTTGGGTCATTATAGACAAGTTGACCATGTCGACACACTTCAATCCGGTTGTGACTATGTATACTTCAGAGAGATTGGCCCAAATGTATATTCATGAGCTAGTTTGGTTGCATGATGTGCCTATCTCCATCATATCTGATAGAGGCTCTCAGTTTAATTCGCATTTCTAAAGAGCAGTACATAGTAAGTTGGGGACCCATTGTTACACCCTATATTTTCATACGTAAAATGCGTCGTAAGCAAACTAATGTAGGACCAAAAATGAGATAATATTTAAAAGTAT
>AWOL01S0126329.1:0-30025 GCA_000715115.1 Nicotiana otophora | reverse complement strand
TCTGAAAATTCACGAACAACTAGTACTAAGTCCATAGAAGGAACATCCGTACTGGGATCGCGAATATAAGCCAAATAGGCTAGACACCCTTTCTCGACCATGCGCTGAGCTTTCATATAAGATATAACCCTGCTGGCAGAATGACCAAGAGCTCATTTCCACTCTAATTGAGGTAACCCTGATATGGCTAAGGTCACTGTCTTGGCATGACAATCCAATATAGCATGATAAGGTGATAGCCAATCCATACTCAAGATGACATCAAAATCTACCATATCAAGAAGTAGAAGATCCACACTAGTCTCAAGACTACCGATAGTAACCACATATGAACGATAGACATGATCTACTACAACAAAGTCTCCCACCGGTGTGGATACACACACAGAAGCACTCAGAGAACCACAAGGCACAACAAAATATGAAGCAAAATAGGAGGACACATAGGAATAAGTAGATCCTGTATTAAATAGAACTGAAGCATCTCTATGGCAAACTGGAATAATACCTGTGATCACAGCATCAGATGACTCGGCCTCAGGCCTAGCTGGAAAAGCATAAAATTGGGGCTGGCCTCCACCACTCTGAACTGCATCCCTGGGACGGCCTCTGACTGGCTGGCCTCCACCTCTAACGGTTTGACCTCCACCTCTAATGGCTGACCTCCACCTCTAATAGCCTGAACTCCCCCTCTAGCTGCCTGACCCCTACCTCTAGCTGACTGAGCAAGCGGTGAAGCAACCGGTGCCGGTATGATGGCCTGGGAGGATGACCTCTACCAAAATTACCCCTACCTCCAGGCGAGGCACCACTAAAACCACCGCATGGAAAGAAATCTCACTCCCAGTCTCCTTAGCCATCTGCAATCTGATAGGCTATGCAAGTCCATCAATAAACCTCCTCACTCTCTCTCCCTCAGTAGGAAATAAAAAGAGAGCATGACGGGCCAAATTCATAAAATGGGATTCAAACTAAGTAACAGTCATACTGCCCTGCTGTAGACGCTCAAATTGCTTGCAAAACTCCTCTCTCAGTGTGATAGGAAGGAACTTCTCCATAAATAGCTGAGAGAACTGCTCCCAGTTAAGTGCAGGCGATCCAACTGGTCTGGTCCATGTATAACCTCTCCACCACCTCTTGGCGGAACCCGTCATCTGAAATACAGCAAAATCAACCCCATTGGTCTCAACTATACCCATGTTCCGCAGCACCTCATGGCAGCGGTCAAGATAATCTTGTGGGTTCTCAGAAGGTGTATCACTGAAGTGAACTGGAAAGAGCTTAGTAAACTTATCCAGTTTCAATAAGGCCTCAAAAGACATGGCGGGCCTATCACCGGTTTGTGCCGCAACAACTGGCTGAACTACCTCAACTGGCGGGGCTGCTGGAGCTTGATTCTGGGGAGCCATCTGCTCCGGAGCGGGAGTAGTGGGAGTTTGTGCTCCTCCTCCAGCATGAGAGACGGCTGATGCCACTAGAAATGTACCATTCTGGGCCACGCCCTCCATAAGACTCACCAAACGGACTAGAGCGTCCTGAAGCACTGGAGTAGCTATGAATCCTTCCAGGACCTGAACTGGTCCGACTGGTACATTATAAACTGGATCCTCCTCCTGAAGATCCACCTGAGGTTCTATAACAGGTGCAGCTGGTCGAGCTCTAGACTGAGCTCTATCTTTTCCTCTGCCTCAGCCTCGGCCTCTAGCATGACCTCGGCCTCGACCTCTACCCCTGGCCATAGTTGCCACTTGTGGCTCTGATCCCTGTCCATCGATAGATGTATTACGTGTTCTCACCAATTGCAAGAGAATAAGAATAGAATGGTTCAATCATCAATGATAGAATAAAATCGTACGACATAATAAGAAATAAGTGATATTATTCCTAAACGTCATAGCCTCTGAGAGATAAGTACAAACGTTTCTGTACCGATCCTTCAAACCCTACTAAGCTTGCTCGTGACTCGTGAGACCTACGTAACCAAGTACTCTGATACCAACTATCACGACCCGAAATTCCCACCTTCAGGACTGTGATGGCGCCTAACATTTCACTTGCTAGGCAAGCCAACGTTAGAATAATATTAACCATTTTTCAAAAAAATTAAATTAATTAATAACAAATAAACAAATGCGGAAGTAAGTTTGAAATGTAGTGAATAATTCATAAAAATAACGGAGTCTAAATCTCATCCCAAAATTGGTGTCACAAGGGCACGAGCTTCTAGAATATTATAAATAAATATCTAAATAAAATAAAGTTGTCTAGAAACAAACACACAGCTAAAGTAAAGTAGACGGGGACTTCAGAACTGCGGATGTCGTGCAGTTATACCTCAACTCTCCTCTGGTAGCTGAAATCCGAGAAAGTCTATGGTACGCCGCTGGGACTAACTCCAAAATTTGCACAAGAAGTGCAGAGTGTAGTATCAGTACAACCGACCTCATGTACTGGTAAGTGCTGAGCCTAACCTCGACGAAGTAGTGACGAGGCTAAGGCAGGTCACTTACATTAACCTGTACGCAATAATAATAATAACAACAATGATAGAAATAATTCAGGTGATTCATTTTAACAGTTGAAATAAACTCGGCAGTCATAACCAATTATTATTTCTACCAATTTTCGTTGCAGTGTGCAAACCGTTTCCACAATATATTCATATTCCATCCTCCAATATATTTATTTTAGTCAAGTATATATATAGACTTTTAAATAAGTTCGTTGCAGCGTGCAACCCGATCCCCCAATATGGACTTTTAAACAAGTCTGTTGCGGCGTGCAACCCGATCCCCCAATATGGACTTTTAATAAGTCTGTTGCGGCATGCAACCCGCTCCTCCAATATATTCATTTACCAATTCTTATAAAAGAAATTGTCCAATAAATACAATAATTAATATAAAATTATAAGACAACAAGCATACAATAATTATGAAACAAACAATGACAAATAGCAATTTATTATGGAAATAAGGGAGAAAATAGGCAGTTTAATATTTAATATGCTAAATGTCAAGTACCAATAAATGCACATAAATCAAATAAGCATATAGAAATTATTAAAGAAATTTAAGAATTAATATTTGAAAAAGAATAGGAGAGAAACAATTATTATAATATTAATTCATGTATTTAAACAAATTTAGGATTTTCAAATAATTATGCAAACAATTAATTTGACGACGTATAGACACTTGTCACCTCGCCTATACGTCGTTCACATGTATTTTACGTAACAAATAATTTAAGTGTTCTATTCCCTCAAGTCAAGGTTAACCACAATACTTACCCCGCTTTGCAATTTCAATCAGTTATTCGACCACAGCTTTTCCTTTTAAATTTGTCTCCAAAAACTTCAAATCTATTCACAAACAATCTGATATACTCAATACAAATCGTAGGAAGTAATTCCATATAAATTTACTAATTTTTCTTATAAAATCCGAAATTCACTTTAAAAATTGATAGTGGGGCCCATATCTCAAATCTCGGAAAAACGTACGAAATCCGAATACCCATTCCGAGACGAGTCCAACCATACAAAAATTATCAAATTCCGATATCAAATGGACCTTCAAATATTAAATTTTTATTTTTGGAAGATTTTATAAAAATCTAATTTTTCTTCCAAAATTTCACGGATTCATGATATAAATGAGTATGAAATCATGAAATATAATCAATATAGGATAAGGAACACTTACCCCAATACTTTCCTGTTAAAATCGCACAAGAATCGCCTTACCCGAGCTCAAAAAATGGAAAAGGGTAGAAAATGGGACGAATCCCATTTTCTAGAACTTAAGTTCCGTTTCTGGAATTTTTACCCTTCGCGAACGCTGTCCGTGCCTCGCTTTCGCGAAGCATAAATTTGGGTTGTCTAATTTTTTCCTTCGCGAACGCGAGGGCTATCTCCCGAACGCGAAGCTTTCCTGGCTTGGCCTTCGCGAACGCGAGATGCCCTTCGCGAACGCGAAGGCAAATTACCTGGCCAGCCTCTTTCCCTTCGCGAACGCGAGGCTTCGATCGCGAATGCGAAGCTTTGCACCTCAACCCTTCGCGAACGCATTCTCTATGTTGCGAATGCGAAGCACAAAATGTGCCAGTCCAATTTACTCTTCGCGTTCGCGAGAGTACCTTCGCGAACGCGAAAAAGAACACACCAGAAGCCTGAAGTCTGCAGAAAACAAGATTTTCTAAGTCTTAAATCATCTCGTAGCCTATCCGAAACTCACCCGAGCCCTCGGGGCTCCAAACCAAACATGCATCCAAGTCCTAAAACATCATACGAACTTGCTCGAGTGATCAAATCACCAAAATAACATATAGAACTATGAATCGGACACCAAATCAAAGGAAGATTTTAAGAAAACTTCAAAACTTATATTTTCACAATCAGACGTCCGAATTATGTCAAATCAACTCCGTTTCTCACCAAATTTGACTGACAAGTCATAAATATTATAGTGGAACTATACCGGGCTCCGAAACCAAAATATGGATACGGTGTCAATAAATCCAACATCAGTAAGTTCTTAAAAATCATTAAGCTTTCAAACGTTTAATATTTTATCAAAATTCCATATCTCGGACTAGGGACCTTGGAATTTGATTTCGGGCATACGCCCAAGTCTCAAATCACAATACTGACCTACAGAAACTATTAAAATACTTATCCGAGTCTGTTTGCTCAAAATGTTGACCAAAGTCAACTTAGTTGAGATTTAAAGCTCTATTTCACATTTTAATCCATATTTCACACAACAATATTCCGGAAAAATGTACGGACTGCGCACGCAAGTCAAGGAATGATAAATAGTGCTTTTCGAGTTCTTAGAATATATAATTAATTATTAAATTTAAAGATGACATTTTGGGTCACCACACGTGGGTTCAGATAAACGATTTAGAGATCCACTTCTTATCGGGCTGGACTATCATTCCATCAATTATTCAATTAGATTTGATTTCAACATAAATCTTTAAAGATATGGGGTGAGGAAGCAAATTTATAATATGAATCAGGTTGAAAATGACACCAAATAATTTTGCTGAGTCTTTACAAACTTGTTTTATTTTTTTTATAATCATAAGATATCTATCTTTTACACATAAGAGATCTAAAAATAATATTTCCTAAATTTCAACATTATAGATGACCATGAAGGCTCATTTTTCCTTGAAAATGACATGACATAATTTGTTGTACCTTACAAGAAACTATTAGGGGTCGTTTGGTTTGAAGATAAGTTATGCTGGGATTAGTTATTTTGATATTATTTTTTATTGACTATTTGGTACGTTGAAGTAATCTTGGGATTGTCAATTTTACTGTTTGTTTTATCCTGGGATTACTATTCTACCATTTGTCATGTATAAGTTATCCCGATATTTTTAATCATGAGATAACTTATACCGGAATTAGTAACCAATCGAGAGATAAGACAGTACTAAATCTTTATCCCAATATTATTTTTGCTTATCCATCATACCAAACGACCCCTTATCCTCTCTCAACTTTTGTCGTTTGGTTCAAAGATAAGTTATGTCGATTACTTATGTTATTATACTAGGTTTAGTTATGCTAGGATTAGTTATCCTAGTATTATTTCTTATTGAATGTTTGTATGTTATATTCATCTTGTGATTGTCAATTTTACTGTTTTATCATAGGATTACCTTCCACTCTTTGGCAAGTATATGTTATCCTATTACTATTTTTAATCTTGGGATAACTTATCCCGGGATTAGTAACCAAACAAGGAATAAGGCAGTACCAAATTTTTATCCCAAGATTATTTTTGCTTATCCATCATACTAAACGACCCTTGTATATCCTCCCTCAACTTTTGTCGGCTGGTTTGAAGATAAGTTATGCTGGGAATAATTATGTTGAGATTAGTTATACTGGAATTAGTTATGCTGGATTAGTTATCCTGGTATTATTTATTATTGACTGTTTGGTATGTTATATTAATCCGGGAATTGTTAGTTTTACTACTTTATCCTGGGATTAGTATTTCACCCCCTGGCAGGTATAAGTTATGCAGGTACTATTTTAATACTATGATAATTTGTCCCAGAATTAGTAACCAAACAAGGGATAAGGTGATACTAAATCTTTATCCGGAGATTATTTTTACTTATCCACCGTACCAAACGACCCCTTATGGTACTACTAATTTATTCTAGATTCAAGGGGAGGTGTAATCATCTTTTTGAGCAATTAGAAAGAAAATGAGACAACTGTTATTGAGCTGTTAGATGTATTTTACTTTGCTATTTGTTACTCCCTAATTTCAACTTATGTGCATTAACTTAATTAGGTCCGGAGTTTGAGAAGAAAAAATTTTGAATTTTTTTATTTTAAACTTATTATAATACTTGTTTGGATGTGATAACTTCACAATTTAGGTTAATATTGAAATAATAAATTTATATTATTTTATTAGAGATGAGTTTATTCTTTTTTAAGTTTACTAAAAGAATACATTCATATAAATTAAAACGGAGTGCCTACTAGAATATATATGACAATAGTTGTAATGACCCAACCGGTCATTTTTACTTTTAGAACCTCGTTTCCTAAAATAAAACTCCCCGTACGTGCTTTTAATGATTTATGACTTGCGAGGATGGTTGGTTCGGGATTTAGTAGTGTTTGGGTTGAAATCGGAACACTTGGTTTCTTAAGTTAGCCTTAAAAGGCCAAGTTTCACTTCGGTCAATATTTTGAGAAAACGACCCCATAATCGAGATTTGATGGTTCCAATAGGTTCGTATGATGATTTTGGACTTGGGCTTATGTTCGAATCAGATTTTGGATAACCAGGGAGCATTTGGCGCTTAATAGTAAAAATCAACTATTTGAAGGTTTAAAGTTCTTTAAATTTGTTTTGGGGTAGGTTTTTGAGTAATTGAAATCCGTTTGGAATTCCGAGTTTGGGAATAGTTCCGTATAGTGATTTAAGACTTGCACGTAAATTTTTGTGTCATTCCGAGTAGTTTAAGTGTGTTTCGGCGCGTTGGAAGTAAATTGAAGGACTTGAAGTTCTTAAGATGAATCAATTTGGTTTGGGGTATGATTCTTAGATTTGATGTTGTTTTACACATTCCAAGAGTTCGAGCGAGTCCGTTTTATGATTTCAAACTTGTTGATATGTTCGGGCGGGATCCCGGGGGACCCGAGTGTCAATCAGATGAGGCTCGGACCAAGTTGGAAGTTGGGAGCCAAAACTGAAGCTCCCAGCTACTGTCAGAATCACACCTACGCTTGGCCATCTGCAGGTGCGACATTCGCAGGTGCGGCAGTTACTCGCAAGAGCGAACCTCGCAGATGCGAGTTGTTGTGTGCAGGAGCGGAAAAGGGAAGGGGCAATCGACCGCATATACGGATGAATTGCGCACCTGAGAACGCTCAGGTGCAAAGAAATGTGCGCATATGCGACCTTCGCCAGGCGAGTGAAACTCGCACCTGCGAGACTTTTCCGCAGGTGCGGAAATGACTGCTTGGCAGAATGTGTTAAAAACTGGACTTAGTCATTTTGAGCCCATTTTCTTCCAATCTTGGACGATTTTGAAGCTCTTTGAGAGGAGATTTCAACTAGCAATTTAGAGGTAAGTTAATTCTACACACCTTGAGTTAAATACATAGATTATGGGTAGATTATAACTAGTAAATCTTAGAAATCAAAGGTATAGATGAAAAACCTAGATTTTTATAAAAACGAGATTTTAACCACAAAAATGGTTATGAAATTGGATAGAAATTATATATTTGAGTTCTTGAGATTATGGGTAACGTTTTCATCCGAACATTTCCGGAATCCGGGCACGTGGGCCCGGGGTGAATTTAAGGAATTTTACCATTTTGGATAGGGTAATTTATTTAATAGATGCATTTCAAATTATTGAACATATATTATTATTTTGTATAATATTTGGATAGCTTCGTATTTTTCGGCATCGAATCGAGAATTTTACGCGCCGCGGTAATCAGAAAATGGACTTCGAGACAAGGTAAGTCTCTTGTCTAATCTTGTGAGGGGAAATTTACCCCATAGGTCATTAAATTGATAAATGTTACTAATTGTGGGGGCTACGTACACACAAGGTGACGAGAGTCCGTGCGTAGCTACTATAAATATTAAAGTCCGGGTAGTTTAGGACTCAAAGCATGAATTATTTGTGTAAATTATATTCTTTACTTAATTAAATTATTTGATATATATGTTGTGAATTGTTAGGGAAGATGTTAAAAGATGAAAATCTCATATGCTTATTTTTCTGTTTAAATTAATTAGTTGTTAAAAATAAATTATATATCCTCTCGAATTGATCTTATAATAAATATACTCTCATTCCGGAGATACATAAGAAAATGTCCTCCTTTCTTGTGGAGCGAGCCGAACGCCTCGGCAGGATAGATGCATCTATGGATCGTGCCGCACATCCCTCGGCAGTGTACACGATAATCTAGATCGGGTCGTACGACCTCGGCAGAATCGTGCTTAATAATATTAAATACACGGTATTATAGTGCTTTTAATTTGCAGCTTGTGGGTTTAATTAATGGTTTGGAAGTTGTTGAAATTGAAAGAATTTAATTATTCTTGCTGATTTAGTAAAATTATTGTTAACTTTTTGAATCATGCTGATTTAAATAAATTTTATTTTTATTCTCTTGTTGACCCTATAGTAAGTGTCAAAGTCGGTCATTTCGTCTCTACCACTTCGAGATTAGGCTTGATACTTACTGGGTTCATGTTGTTTACGAACTCATACTACACTTTCTGTACTTTTTGTGCGGGATCTGAGATAGGTACTAGTGGAGGACCCATCATTGCATATCCACGTTATCCAGAGGCGTAGTGGTGAGCTGCCTTTCTGAGCCGTTCTGCAACTACTAGTGTCTTTCCTTATATTTTCATTCTCTCTATTTTTATTTCAGATAGTATTTGGAGTTTTGTGTAATCTACTAGATGCTCATACACTTGTGACATCAGGGCTTGGTACACACTTGGTAGAATTTAGCGTTTTATTATTTTTCTTGGATTTAAATTTATTGGTAGCTTTTCATTTTCTTTAATACTGCTAATAAAATAATAAAATGTCTTGGAAAAATTATTCTGGAAATAATCTATATATGTTTAAATTATTAGTTGGCTTACCTAGCTGTAGTGTTGGGCGTCAGCATGACATATATGTGAAATTGGGCCGTGACAACATCGTATCAAAGCACTAGGTTCACGTAGGTCTCACACGTTATGAGCAGGCCTAATAGAGTCTTGCATATCGGTATAGAGACGTCTGTACTTATCTTCGAGAGGCTATAAGGTGTTAGGAAACTACCTTTCTTCATATTCCATCATGCAATTGATGTAGTACTAAATATATTTCTCTTACTCTATCATAGATGATGAGAACGCGCTCGAATGAGGCTCCAGACCAGGGAAGAGCTACTCCCCCAGTTGCTAGAGGCCGAGGGAGGGCTCCAGCCCGTGGTAGAGTTAGAGGACGTCCCAGGACTGTTCCAGTTATTCCACCAGTGGGTCCAGCATAGGATCCCATTATTGAGGAGCAGGGTGAAGTGCTTGTGGAAGAGCCAGCTCTGGTGGATTTTACATCTGCACCGGGATTTCAGGATGTTATGGGTCGTATGCGATTCATGGACACTATGACTCAGGCTGGTTTATTTTCGGTAAACCCAGCCACATCTCAGGCGGGCGGGGGAGCACAGACTCCAACCACGCAAGCTCATGGACAGACAGTTATTGTGTATCAAACTCAGGGTGCACTACCCGTGGGTGGAGCCCAGCCAGTGGCAGCAGCTACACCTGAGCTCAGGCCAGCTACAGCCGCTGATCCGTAGAAACTATTGGATAGATGGACTAGACTACATCCTCCCGTCTTTGGGGGCGAGCTACATGAGGATCCCAGGACTTCATTGATCGGTGCAGGGACAGACTGCACAACATGAGAATATTAGAGTCTCACGGGGTTGACTTTACTACTTTTCAGCTAGAGGACAGGGCCCGTAGATAGTGGCAGTCTTATATTCTTGGAAGACCAACAGATTTTCCTCCCATGACTTGGTACAGGTTCACCCGTATCTTTCTGGACATGTATATTCCACCCTCCCAGAGGAAAGAGTTGCGATTTCAGTTTGAGCAACTCCAGCAGGGTTAGATGTCACTGACCGATTATGAGGCGAGGTTCTTTGAGTTATCTCGCCATGCACTTATGATACTCCCTACTGAGGAAGAGAGAGTGTGGAGGTTTGTTACGGGTTTACATACTAGCATCCAGGCCACTATGGCTCGAGAGGTTGAGATAGGTCCTTCTTATGAGCTAGTCATGGAGATAGCCCAGAGGATTGAGGGTGTACGTCAGCGGAGTCGAGAGCAGGTTGTGAGAGATAAGCAGTTCAAGTATTTTGGAGAGTTCATAGGTGCTCCGTCTGGGGGCAGATATTAGTTCGTGAGAGGGCAATCCAGCAAGCCCCCATATCCAGAACCACCGCCTCCTGGAGGTACTCCAGTACGACCTTATTTCAGTGCTATACTAGAGAGTTCTTATCGCCCACCAGCTATTTAGGGCTCTTCGAGTGGGTATTCGGTTCCCCACGGCCAGACTTCTAATCAGCGACTTATTGCACCGCAAAGTTGTTACGAGTGCGGGGATCCCTCACATACAGAGATTCTATCCCATGCTGCAGGGTAGGCCAGTGCAGCAGGGTCAGCAGCCTATGATTACTACACCAGTTACTCCACCAGTCGTCTGACCACCAAGAGGTGGAGGACAGGTGGGTAGAGGCCGTCCTAGAGGTAGAGGTTTTCCAGTTGGCACTCCAGCTCAGTTCTATTCTTTTCTGGCCAGACCAAATGCAGAGGCCTCAGATGCTGTGATTACAGGTATTATTTCTGTTTGCGGCAAAGATGCCTCAGTATTATTTGATCCAGGATCTACGTATTCATATATGTCATCTATATTCTCTCAATTCCTGGGTGTTTCTCATAAGTCCTTGAGTACTCCTGTTTATGTGTCCACTCCTGTGGGTGATTCTGTTATTGTGAATCGGATTTACCGGTCTTGTATTATTACATTTTGTGGTTATAAAACTAGAGCAGATCTCTTATTGTTCGAGATGACTGATTTTAAAATTATTCTGGATATGAACTGGTTATTTCCATATCATGTTATTCTAGATTGTCATGCCAAGACTGTTACTTTGGCTATTTCAGCATTACCTAGGCTGGAGTGGAAGGGTTCATATGTTAGTTCATTTAATCAGGTTATTTCTTTTATGAAGGCTCAACATATAGTTGAGAATGGTTGTTTAGCTTATCTAGCCTATGTTTGGGATACTACTCCAGAGACTCCGGATATTGATTCAGTGCCTGTAGTTCGGGATTTCTCCATGTTAGTTCATTTAATCAGGTTATTTCTTTTATGAAGGCTCCACATATTGTTGAGAAGGGTTGTTTAGCTTATCTAGCCTATGTTCGGGATACTACTGCAGAGACTCCGGCTATTGATTCAGTGCCTGTAGTTCGGGATTTCTCCATGTTAGTTCATTTAATCAGGTTATTTCTTTTATGAAGGCTCCACATATTGTTGAGAAGGGTTGTTTAGCTTATCTAGCCTATGTTCGGGATACTACTGCAGAGACTCCGGCTATTGATTCAGTGTCTGTAGTTCGGGATTTCTACGATGTATTTCCTTCAGATCTTTCAGGCATGCCACCTGATCGTGATATTGATTTCTATGACTTGGCTCCAGATATCCAGTCTATATCTATCCCATTGTATCTCATGGCTCTAAAAGAATTGAAAGAATTGAAAGAACAGCTTGAGGAGTTACTAGCCAAATGGTTCGTCAGACCGAGTGTATCGCCTTGGGGTTCACCAGTATTATTTGTGAAGAAGAAGGACGGAATAATGCGAATGTGTATTGATTATCGCCAATTGAACAAAGTTACTATTAAGAATAAGTACCCATTATCGCGTATTGATGATCTATTTGATCAGTTGCAGGGTGCTAGGGTGTTCTCTAAGATCGACTTGAGGTCGAGGTACCATCAGTTGAAGATTCGGGATTCAAATGTTCTGAAGACTGCTTTCCGGACTAGATATGGTCATTATGAGTTTCTGGTGATGTCTTTCGGTTTAACTAATGCCCCGGAAGCGTTTATGGATTTGATAAACAGGGTATTCAGGCCATATATTGATTCATTTGCCATTGTCTTTATTGATGACATTTTGATTTACTCGCGCAGTAAGGAGGAGCACGAGCAGCATATGAGAGTGGTGCTTTAGACATTGCGGGAACAAAAGCTATATGCTAAGTTCTCCAAATGTGAGTTCTTGCTAGAGTCTGTAGCATTTTTGGGGCATATCGTGTCGGGTGAAGGAATTAAGGTTGATCTAAAAAATGATTGAGGCAGTTCAGAATTGGCATCGCCCCACTTCGGCGACTGAGATCAGGAGCTTTCTGGGTTTAGCAGGCTATTATCATCGATTAGTGGAAGGTTTTTCATCTATTACAGCACCTTTGACCAAATTAACCCAGAAGGGTGATCCGTTCCGATGGTCCGATGATTGTGAAGTGAGCTTTCAGAAGCTCAAGACAGCATTAACTATAACACCAGTGTTAGTGTTGCCTTCCGGTTCGGGGATGTATACAGTGTATTGTGACACTTCGCGCGTTGGTTTGGGTTGTGTATTGATGCAGGAAAGGCGAGTTATTGCATATTCTTCACGTCAGCTGAAGCCCCACGAGAAGAATTATCCAGTGCATGATTTGGAGCTAGCTGCTATTGTTCACGCTCTTAAGATTTGGAGGCATTATCTTTATGGGGTTTCTTGTGAAGTTTACACTAATCATCGTAGTTTGCAGCATTTGTTCAAGCAGAGAGATCTAAATTTGAGGCAACGCAGATGGCTTCAGTTACTAAAAGATTATAATATTACTATCCTGTATCATCCGGGCAAAGCAAACGTGGTTGCAGACGCCTTGAGTAGGAAGGCGGAGAGTATGGGTAGTTTGGATTTCATTTCAGCAGAGGAAAGGCCATTAGCTTCAGATATTCAATCCTTGGCTAACAAACTTGTGAGGCTGGATATTTCAGAGCCCAACTGAGTTCTTGCATGTGTTGTGGCCCAGTCCTCACTATTTGAACAGATCAACGCTAGCCAGTATGATGATCTACACTTGATGTTTCTTCGAGAAACGGTACTACAAAGTGGTGCCAAGGAAGTTACTATCGGTACGGATGGTGTTCTGGGACTCCAGGGTCGTCTATGTATTCCTAATATGGATGGAATGAGGAAAACGATCCTAGATAAGGCACACAGTTCCAAGTATTTTATTCATCCGGGTGCTATGAAGATGTATCGTAATCTAAGGCAGCATTATTGGTGGCGGAGAATGAAAAAGGACATAGTTGAGTATGTTGCTAGGTGTCTAAATTTCCAGCAAGTTAAATATGAGCTCCAGAGGCCAGGTGGCCTACTTCAGAAGATGACTATACCGGAGTGGAAATGCGAACGCATTACTATGGACTTTGTAGTTGGGTTGTCGCGGACCTTGCGGAAGTTTGATGCAGTTTGGGTAATTGTTGATAGGTTGACCAAGTCGGCACACTTTATTCCAGTTGTGACTACGTATACTTCAGAGAAGTTGACCCAAATTTATATTCAGGGGATAGTTCGGTTTCACGGTGTGCCAATTTCCATCATATTAGATAGAGGTCCTCAGTTTACTTCATATTTCTAGAGAGCAGTACAGAGTGAGTTGGGGACCCATGTAGAGCTCGGCACAGCCTTTTATCCGCAGACTGACGGACAGTCAGAGCGGACAGTTCAGATTTTGGAGGTTATGCTCAGGGCATATGTGACTGACTTTGTGTCACGACCCAAACCGGGCACCCGGTACCTTACTCAGTCGAGTACCTACGTAATGTATCTTTTGTACCATACTATCATAGGTAAATGAGCCAGAGAGGTTGTCGTAAGATAAGTAGAATAAAACATGGGGAAACTACTCGACCTTGGACGACCCAACATGTAATCCAAACTTATACGTATGGCGTACGGGCCTATAAGGCCACAATAATCACTCGTACACTGAACATAGGCCGACAAGGCCATACAATCTTACATATATATGACATATGTCTACAAGCCTCTAACGGTACATAAACATCATAAGGTCGATACAGGGCCCCGACATACCAATCAATATATGTCTAAATCATACAAACCTAATAAGCAACTCTGGAGCAAATGGAGCGCACCAACATCTTTCGCTGAGCTGACAGCCTACTTGGAGGACTCTCAACCTGTCTATCAGGACCTGCGGGCATGAAACGCAACATCCCCAGGTAAAAGGGACGTCAATACAAATAATGTACCGAGTAGGTAAGGAATGAAAATCAGTAAACAATAGACATGAGAGAAACATGGAGTAAAAGACTCGACATGTACGTCTGCATAGCTCTGTGAATCATTTCATTTTATAATATCATGCATATGCGTATAAATGTCATACCATGCATAGGTATATGTGTTCATAACATCATCAAGCCTCTGAGGGGATCCCATCATATCATTTCGGCCACTGTGGGCAAATCATCAACGTATACCAGCTGATCAGGTGGTGGTGCGTATATAACGCCATAACCTTTTTCCATATCCCATATACATATAATATACGCGTATATAACGTCATGTGGTCATGGGTCAATGTGCATGTATAAATACATAAAATGCATAAGAAACACGTTAATAAGATTTTCTCAGAATGTCATAAATATAACATGCATGTCAGATAAATTTTATCAAATACGTATTTTTCTGAGACCCATGAACAGAAGATATAATAATAATTCACGTGGGGAATCAAGAATATAGACACCCCTAATATTTCTATGAATAGAGTCATTTATGGAAGTTCTTCATTTGCTCATTTCGTTCGTGTCGTATAGATCATGCCAAAAGAAAGAAGGAATAGCCTTAACATACCTGAATTAATTCTCTTGACAATTCTCTAACACACGTTAATTGCGACAAAATACGGAACAAGTCGTATGAAAAGCTCGAAGAAATCACGTTGCTATGCAAATAAAATCTTGGCCGAAACTTTTCCTTAAGCACTTAGCAATAGCGTTGCTATGCAAGGATATTTTGGAAAATGATTTAACACTTACTATTTAAGGAAGCTTGGCTGAAGCTCTTACAATTAACGTTACTAATGTTTGGAAGCTTGGTTGAGATGCTTTCTTATGAGATTATAAAAGTTATCCAACTTTTTAGGTGGCCCCATATAATAAGATGACTAAGACACTTAATTCTCTACAGTTGCCACATTTCTTTATGACTTAAGAGTCATATTTTAACCAAGGTTCTTGGCTGCCACGTTTTTGGCTTGTCAAGCATATCTAAATTACTTAATTAACTTAATCACTTAGTTAATCTCCCATTAGAAATCTATAATTACCCAATTATCTATATAATTAAGAATTATCTCGAATTTCTTAAAATATTGCTCATTTTTAGCACACCTTGTACACCTTACTATCCTGGTCATATGGTACCTTGTATGGCACTAGTCCATAAATACCGGATATTTTTAGCTCGGGCCGTATTTTATCCCAACATGTCAAACTTTGATGAAAATTCATTTTCTTTGATTTGCTTACCCTCTCACCTTCACGATTTTACTCATCACTTGTTTGAAAGAGCATAATACTTATAATCTCAAAATAATCTCATTCCCGAACTTACGTGATTAGCTTACGACGAAACTTTAACATACGAAAATGCGGGATGTAACATCTCATTTTTCGAGCTTCCATCAATTTATTTATGGCATACTTCCATGTACGAAAACATGGGGTGTAACACTTTGGAGATCAGTGGGATCGTTTTTTGCCTTTGGCTGTATTTGCTTATAATAACAGTTACCAATCCAGCATCGAGATGGCTCTATTTGAGGCTTTATATGGTCGACGATGCCGTTCACCCATCGGATGGTTTGAATCCGGTGAGGCCGAATTATATAATACTGATTTGGTGGAGGATGCCTTGGAAAAGGTAAAGTTGATTCAGGAGCGACTTCGTACAGCACAGTACAGACAGAAGAGTTACGTAGATCAGAAAGCGCGTGATTTATTATTTATGGTAGGTGAAAAAGCTCTCTTGAAGGTTTCGCCAATGAAGGGAATCATGAGATTCGGAAAGAAGGGCAAGTTAAGCCCAAGGTTTATAGGTCCATTTGAGGTGTTGAGACGAGTTGGGGAGGTTGCGTATGAGCTTGCATTGCCTCCCAGCCTATCAGAAGTTCATCCAGTTTTTCATGTATCTATGCTCCGGAAGTATCATGCCGACCTATCACATGTGTTGGATTTCAACACAGTTCATCTAGATAATAGTTTGGGTTATGAAGAGGAGCCATTTGCCATTGTTGATAAATAGGTTCGCCAGTTGAGGTCCAAGAGGATTTCTGCAGTAAAAGTCCAGTGGAGGGGCCAACCAATCGAGGAAGCGACTTGGGAGGCCGAGGAGGACATGCGGATCAAATATCTATACTTATTTAACACACCAGGTATTATTCTAAACCCGTTCGAGGACGAACGTTTGTTTAAGAGGTGGAGAATGTAATGATCCAACATGTCATTTTTACTTTTAGAACCCCGTTCCCTAAAATAAAACTCCATGTACGTGCTTTTAATAATTTATGACTTGCTTGGATAGTTAGTTCGGGATTTGGAAGTGTTTGGGTTGAAATCAGAACACTTGGTTCCTTAAGTTAGCCTTAAAAGGCCAAGTTTGACTTCGGTCAACATTTTGAGAAAAGGACCCCGGAATCGGAATTTGACGGTTCCAATAGGTTCGTATGATGATTTCGGACTTGGCCATATATTCGAATTGGGTTTTGGATAACCCCGGAGTATTTTGGCGCTTAATAGTAAAACTCAGCTATTTGAAGGTTTAAAGTTCTTTAAATTTGATTTGGAGTAGGTTTTTGGGTAATTGAAGTCCGTTTGGAATTCCGAGTTTGGGAATAGTTCTGTATAGTGATTTAAGACTTGCACGCAAAATTTCGTATCATTCCGAGTAGTTTAAGTGTGTTTCGGCGCGTTGGAAGAAAATTGAAGAACTTGAAGTTCTTAAGTTGAATCAATTTGGTTTGGGGTATGATTCTTAGATTTGATGTTGTTTTACACGTTCCGAGAGTCCGAGCGAGTCCGTTTTATGATTTTAAACTTGTTGATATGTTCGGGCAGGGTCCCGGGGGCCCCGAGTGTCAATCGGACGAGGCTCAGACCAAGTTGGAAGTTGGGAGCCAAAATTGAAGCTCCCAGCTACTGTCAGAATCGCACCTGCACTTGGCTAGCCGCAGGTACAACATTCGCAGGTGCGGCGGTAGCTCGCAGGAGCAAACCTCGCACATGCGAGTTTTTGTGCGCAGAAGCGGAAAAGGGAAGGAGGCAGTCGACCACAGATGCGGATGAATTGCGCACCTGCGAACGCGCAGGTGCGAAGAAATGTGCACAGATGCGACCTTGGCCAGGCGAGTGAAACTCGTACCTACGAGACTTTTCCGCAAGTGCGGCACACATTCTGTAGGTGCGGAAATGACTGCTTGGCAGAATGTGTTAAAAACAGGGCTCAGCCCTTTTGAACCCATTTTTTTCCAATCCTGGACCATTTTGGAGCTCTTTGAGAGGAGATTTCAACTAGCAATTTGGAGGTAAGTTAATTCTACACACCTTGAGTTAAATGCATAGATTATGGGTAAATTATAACTAGTAAATCTTAGAAATTAAAGGTTTAGATGAAAAACCTAATTTTTTATAAAAATGAGATTTTAATCACGAAAATGGTTATGGAATTGAATAGAAATTATATATTTGAGTTCTTGAGATTATGGGTAACATTTGCATCCGAACATTTTCGAAATCTGGGCACGGGGGCCTGGGGTGAATTTTAAAAATTTTACCATTTTTGATAGGGTAATTTATTTAATAGATGAATTTCGAATTATTGAACATATATTAATTATTTTGTATAATATTTGGATAGCTTCGGATTTTTCGGCGTCAAATCGAGAATACTACGCGACGCGTTAATCGGAAAGTGGACTTTGAGACAAGGTAAATCTCTTGTCTAATCTTGTGAGGGGGAATTTACTCCATAGGTCATTACATTGATAAATGTTGCTAATTGTGGGGACTACGCACGCACGAGGTGACGAGAGTCCTGCGTAGCTACTATAAATATTAAAGTTTGGGTAGTTTAGGACTCAAAGTATGAATTATTTGTGTAAATTATATTCTTTACTTAATTAAATTATTTGATGTATATGTTGTGAATTGTAAGGGAAGATGTTAAAAGATGAAAATCTCATATGCTTAATTTTTTGTTTAAATTAATTAATTATTAAAAATAAATTGTTCATCCTCTCGAATTGATCTTATAATAAATATACTCTCATTCCGGAGGTACATAAGAAAATGTCCTCTTTTCTTGTGAAGCGGGTCGAACGCCTTGGCAGGATAGATGCCTCTATGGATCGTGTCGCACGTCCCTCGGCAATGTACACAACAATCTGGATCGGGTCGTATGACCTCGGCAGAATCGTACTTAATAATAATAATAAATACACGGTATTACAGTATTTTTAATTTGCAGCTTGTGGATTTAATTAATGGTTTGGAAGTTGTTGAAATTGAAAGAATTTAATTATTCTTGCTGATTTAGTAAAATTATTATTAACTTTGTGAATCATACTGATTTAAATAAATTCTATTTTTATTCTATTTATTATTGTTGACCTAATAGTAAGTGTCAAAAGTCGGTCATTTCGTCTCTGCCACTTCGAGATTAGGCTTGATACTTGGTACATGTTGTTTATGTACTCATACTACACTTGCTGCACTTTTTGTGCAGGATCTGAGACAGGTACTAGTAGAGGACCTATCATCGCATATCCACGTTATCCAGAGGCGTAGTGGTGAGCTGCCTTTCTGACCCGTTCTGCAACTACAAGTGTCTTTCATTGTATTTTCATTCTGTCTATTTTTATTTCAGACAGTATTTGGAGTTTTGTATAATCTACTAGATGCTCATACACTTGTGACACCAGGTCTTGGCACACACATTGGTAGAATTTGGCGTTTTATTATTTTTATTGGATTTAAATTTATCGGTAGCTTTTCACTTTCTTTAATACTGCTAATAAAATAATAAAATTTCTTGGAAAAATTATTCTGGAAATAATCGATATATGTTTAAATTATTAGTTGGCTTGCCTAGCGATAGTGTTGGGCATCATCACGATCTATAGGTGAAATTGGGTCGTGATAATAGTAGGTTGAAGATCGTTAACTTGCTAATTGACCAACATGCGAGCGTTTTGGTATTTTACGGTTTATGTGCTTTAAGGTTATTGTACTCGATGGTGTGATGCACGTACTTTTCTTATTGTGGAGAAAAAAAACAGACTATTTTTTGTTAAATCCTTCTTCTGTGCATTTCCAAGTGATTCTGACACTCGTATGATTCTCAATTTATACATGGAACCAATAGCTCAATAGTTCTCTAACAATTCTCAGATATTTTAATGAATTAGTTTTAGGATACGCGTTTTGTGCGTGTACCTTATATCAAAGAGTATATTATTTAAAAATACATAAATACTTTTAAATAATATGTTTTAGTTATTGAATAAAAATTAAATAAAAAAGTATAAGTTCTTAAAAATTATGAACATTGATTCAATTTATCTAGCTGAAGAAATTATGCCCGACGAAAGTCTTTATATGCTTTATTGTGATTTCTGAGAATATATGTTGGAATATTTTATGAAAATTATTATTATTACTGTGATATAATACTAAAACAAGTATCACAAAATACTTTTACCATGATTCTTCAAATATTTATCAAATATATAAGTTGAAGTAATGAAGAGGTTAGCCTATAACTTCTTGAGAAAAAGATTGATAAATGGCAATATAAAGTTTTCAAAATGACTGATATTGAAGTAACATTTTACAAAAATAACTTAATATGTTAAAAAAGATATGGAGATGTCATTTATTGATGAATACAAAAAGAAAAAAATAATAATATAATTTTTTAAACACCTTTTATCTTATAGTGTTTTGTTCTTATTGCTTCAAGTTTGCAATTTTAGCAAATTAATTCTAAATACTATATTGTAAGTGATTTTACTCTACTTTCTGATTTCTTCCATTGCCAATGCTCTTCTTGTGGAAAACAAATTTATGCATCTTAAAAGTTTTCTCAAGTTGCAAAATTTTTACTTACATGGCAATTTTGAAAACAAAAAATTGAATTTGAGGAAATAATTTATTCTTTTATGTTGTGGCTTCATGATTTTATAATAGTATAGAAAATATAGATAATTCAAAATTCTTTCCTACTCGAATAATATTTTTCTCTTAATCGATTTCTTCTGTAGTATTTGAACATCACATTCAATAATTAAAATAAATATTTAATTAAGTACAAATCTCTCACTTTTAATAATAACAATATATAGACACTTCCCCGTAGAATTATTAGTGCCCTATAAGAATATTGAATGTCAAACATACTTCATATGGGAATTGTCGTCAACAAATATATGTAAAGAAAATGTAATACTCTTATTTCTCCCAAACAATATATATATTTCAAAGTCATAACACATAAATATTAAGAATTTCTACAATTTTAGTTACTTACATTTTAATTGATTGAAATTCTTAAGTATAAAAAGTTAATTAAATTATAATTTTATCTAATGTGAAATTTCTATTGAAAGCATGACAACTCAAGGAAAAAACGTTGTTCTCTAAAGTCATGCTCCCTTTGATTCGAGACTAAATTTTTTAGATCACAGCCTATTACCAAATTAAAATATTTCAGTTTCTTACCCTTCAACAGGGTTGTTCAAAATCAAACCAAAATCGTTAACCGAATCAAATCGATAGCTTATTGGCTTATTGGTATCGGATTATCGGGGTAATGGATGGTGAACGGATTGAAAATTTATAATTAACGGCTTAACGGTTTGGGGGATTACTCAATTTTCTTATCGGGTAAACCGTTAACCCGTTAAGAATTTTTATATTTACACTTTTACCTCTATGTATATAAAGTACTATTGAAACGCTAAATGGCTAAATCGCTAACTTCTACAGTTAGCTCATATTATAGCACAATAAAGTTAGGCGGATTTGTAGTAAGATGGATGAAGATAGTTTTCTTATGTTTAGGATGCTCATCTGGATTTTATACAGTACAATGAACTGGAACTATGTTCTTTGCATAGATTAGCTCGTATATGTTATGTCTTCCTTATCAGTAGTTCTTGTATGTACTTGATTGTTCAAAAAACTTCTATTTGGTTTTGTCGATAAACCGCATGATAACCGCCCGATAATTGTCAATCTGATACCAATCCGTCCATTATCTTATTGGATGGCTAAAGGATTACTACATTTATAATCTGATAACTATTAAGCTGAACCGTTAAGCGCAATTATTCGCCCGATCCGCCCGATAAGTACCCCTAGCCTTCAACGTGCATCAATCTTGAAAATCAAAGTGACCTTGAAATTAAATTTCATCTTAATCTTAATCAATGTAACAATTCAAATTTTATCTTTCTAGATTTCTTTCTTTCTTTTGACTTCCATGTCACTTTCTTTTTAAGCTTGAGGTTTTTCCCTCGGCCACAAATTTAACTTGACTTGAAACTGCAATTATCTAAACCTGCTTGTGACTCATGACACCTATGAACCTATAGGCATGATACCAACTTGTCACGATCCCAAATTCCCTCCGTAGGATGTCGTGATGGCACTTAGTCTCTAAGACTAGGTAAGCCTATCAATGCGGAATAAAGATAGAAATCTGAAACTTTATATAATTACAACTCCCAAAACCTGGTAGAAATAAGTCACAAGCTTCTAAGAATCTATTCTCTATGTCTCTATATATCAGAGTCTAAAACAAATAAGGAAGATAACATAGTAAGATAGAAGGGGACTCCGGAGTCTGCGGACGCTGGCAGATATACCTCGAAGTCTCCTCGTACAGCTAGTTTACTGATGTCTGGTCTGATAATATGTACCTGGATCTGCACAAAAAGATGTGCAAAAGCATAGTATAAGTACACCACAGCGGTATCCAGTAAGTGCCAAGCCTAACCTCGGTAGAATAGTGACGAGGTTAGGTCAGGCCCTACTGAAAAATAAATAATGGCATGGTAAAATATTTAACAATATAATAAGATAAAATTACAATGAAAATGAGTCAATTAGTATGTCACCATTTAATTACACCAAATAATGGCAATTAATAATCCGTGGAAACAAAACAGAATTCTTTCTAAGTTTAAGAAAATCACAACAATAATCAAAGGCAACTGCGGCCATAAATCAATATCAACAAGGGCACTCCCGAGGTACCGCCTCGTAGTCCCAAATCATAAATAAATTCATAATATCTCATTTCCTTATATCACCGCGGGAGCCTTCACAATTTATTTTAAATAAAATATTTTTTTCTGAAATAGCATCCCGTGTTTTAGCCATCCTTATCACACTGCAAGACTTTTAGTAGGTCCCCATACTAGCCATGCGTATCAAGCCACCCTTATCTCACCGCATGCATTTCAATACCTAGAATTTATACCACCGGATGCGTATTAATATCATAATATATCACAATTTGTACCTCAAGTGTCCAAAAATATTAATTTGCCAAAATAAATCAACAACAATATTTTCTACAATAAAGAGCTCACNAACTTTAAGAAAATCACAATAATAATCAAAGGCAACTACGGCCATAAATCAATATCAACAAGGGCACTCCCGAGGTACCGCCTCGTAGTCCCAAATCATAAATAAATTCATAATATCTCATTTCCTTATATCACCGCGGGAGCCTTCACAATTTATTTTAAATAAAATATTTTTTTCTGAAATAGCATCCCGTGTTTTAGCCATCCTTATCACACTGCAAGACTTTTAGTAGGTCCCCATACTAGCCATGCGTATCAAGCCACCCTTATCTCACCGCATGCATTTCAATACCTAGAATTTATACCACCGGATGCGTATTAATATCATAATATATCACAATTTGTACCTCAAGTGTCCAAAAATATTAATTTGCCAAAATAAATCAACAACAATATTTTCTACAATAAAGAGCTCACGGCTCATGCCAAAATAATTCAACAATAATATTTTTCCACAATAAAGAGCCCACGGTTCCATCACAATGAGTGCGAAAATCTTACAAAAATATTCAGGAATAAATAATTCAGCAAAATAATATTTCAAAATTTTTAATACGTTGCTCCAATACCAAATTTAAAAATATCAAATACTTCATATTAATAATATTTAATTTAAAGAAAATCAACCTTCAAATAATGCACAAAATAAAAGAAACCATGCTCCAACTAAATAGGTAAAACAATTAGCAGAAAAAGGTCAAGCAAATTTAAAGTATATAACTTAGATCAATGATGAAAAATATAACAAGATGAAATAATTTAATTAATGCACAACAGTCATCTACACAATTTAAAAATACAATCTTTCATATTTAGCCCGTGTACACACACGTCACCTTGTGTACACGACTTTTCACACATTACAATTATCAATCCTTGGGGAAATGTTTACAACACAATGTTAGACAAGTCACTTACCTCGACTTGCTCCAATTTAATCAAGTAGTATGCCTTTTTCTCGAATTTCCGACCCCGATCGACTCGTATCTAGTCATAATTAATTCGATACAGTCAACAAAAATTATAGAATCAATTCTATAAGAAAATACTATATTTTTCAATAAAAATCTGAAATTAACTAATTGCATGTGGAGCCCACATCTCGAAATCCGACGAAAATTACAAAATATGAACGCACATTCAACCACGAGTCTAACCATACCAATATGACTAAATTCCGATAACAATTCGATCCTCAAATTTATCCAAGAGGGTTTTCAAACTTTTCCAACTTAATTCACCAATTTAATGTTAAAAATAGTGATAGATTTAGGTAATCTAACCAAGATTGAGTTAAGAATACTTATCCCAATATTTTCTCTGAAAATCTCCAAAACATTGCCTCAATCCGAGCTCCAATTCGTTAAAAATGAAAAATGGGACGTTCATCCCTTTTTCAAAACTTAAACTCTCTGCCCAGGCTTTTACTCTTCGCGGTCGCGAACATCCCTAGGCGATCGCGAAGCACAAATTTACACTTCCCGGATTCAACTCTACGCGATCGCGGAAAATCCCACGCAATCGCGAAGCACAGTCTCCGCAAGCCTACGCGATCGCAAGCCCTCTCACGCGATCGCGAAGTATTAAGCGCGTGGCCTAGCTTCTGCCTCGTTACTCTACGCGATCGCAACCATAGCTACGCGTTTGTGAGTCACAACTTCCCAGAGCTACGCGATCGCATCCCTCTTCACGTGATCGCGTAGAACAAAAACTCCGCAGCCCTCAATTAACCTTACACGATCGCAGAGACCAAAATTCCACTGCCCAGCTAAGTCTACGCGATCGCAGACACATTCACGCGATCGCGTAGAAGGAAAACAGGATAAGATATCAGAAAATTCCAGCAGCTGTTCAAGTCCAAATTTTTGATTCGTTAACTATCCGAAACTCACCTGAGCCCCTCGGGACCTCAACAAAATATACCAAAAAGTCCTAAAATATCATACGGACTTAGTCGAGTTTTGAAATCACATCCAACAACACTAAAAACACGAATCACACATAGATTCAAGCCTAATGAACTTTGAAACTTCCAATTTCTACAAACGACGCCGGAACATATCAAATCAAGTCCGATTGACCTTAAATTTTGCATGCAAGTCATAAATGATATAACTGAGCTATAAAAACTTTNGAGGGTGCTTACCATCAGAGCAACCCACCTTGTCTTGAATCACACATAGATTCAAGCCTAATGAACTTTGAAACTTCCAATTTCTACAAACGACGCCGGAACATATCAAATCAAGTCCGATTGACCTTAAATTTTGCATGCAAGTCATAAATGATATAACTGAGCTATAAAAACTTTTTCGACCCCGATATCAAAAAGTCAACTCCCCGGTCAAACTTCCAAACTTTAAATTCCTATTTTAGCCATTTCAAGCCTAATTTTACTACGGACTTCCAAATAAAATTTCGATCACGCTCCTAAGTCCAAAATCACTATACGGAGCTGTTGGAGTCATCAAAATTCTATTCCGGGGTCGTTTTCACATAATTCAATATCTGATCACTATTTGAACTTAAATTTTTAATTTTTCATCAAACATATCTCGGGCTAGGGACCTCAGAATTTGATTCCGGGCATACGTCCGAGTCCAAAATCACGATACGGACCTACCGAAGCTGTCAAAATACTGATCCGAGTCTGTTTGCTCAAAATATTGACCAAAGTCAACTTAATTGAGTTTTAAAGCTCAAATTCACATTTTAATCCATTTTTCACATAAAAATATTTCGAAAAATTATACGGCCTGCGCACACAAGTAAAGGAATAATAAATAGTGCTTTTCGAGGTCTTAGAATACATAATTAATTATTAAACTTAAAGATGACATTTTAGGTCATCACATTCTCCACCTCTAAAACAAACGTTCGTCCTCGAACGGAGTTAGAAAAAAGTACCTGAGCTGGTGAATAAGTGTGGATAACAGCTGCGCATATCATGCTTGGTCTCCCAAGTCGCCTCCTCGACCGGATGACCCCTCCATTGAACCTTCACGAAAGCAATGTTCTTTGACCTCAGCTTTCGAACCTGCCTATCTAAAATAGCCACTGGTTCCTCAACATAAGATAGATCCTTGTCCAACTGAACCGAACTGAAGTCTAACACATGAGACGGATCGCCGTGATATTTCCGAAGCATAAAAATATGGAATACCGGATGAACTGCAGTGAGACTAGGTGTCACAACCCGAAATTCCTACCTTCGAACTGTGATGGCGCCTAACATTTCACTTGCTAGGCAAGCGAACGTTAGAATAATATTAACCAATTTTTAAACAATCCTTACATTATTAATAATCAAGGAAACAAAAGTGGAAGAAAAGTTTGAAATATAGTGAAATAATCCATAAATGCAACGGTGTCTAAATACCATCCCAGAATTGGTGCCACAAGTGCACGAGCTTCTAGAATAAATACAAATAAAGGTCTGAATAAATAAAGATGTCTAGAAATAAATACACAGCTAAAGTAAAATAGACAAGGACTTCAGAACTGCGGACGCCATGCAGTTATACCTCAAGTCTCCTGTGATAGCTGAAATTCGAGCAAGTCTATGGTGCGTTGTTGGGACCAACTCTGAAATCTGCACAAGAAGTGCAGAGTGTAGTATCAGTACAACCGACCCCATGTATTGGTAAGTGTTGAGCCTAACCTCGACGAAGTAGTGATGAGGCTAAGGCGGGTCACTTACATTAACCTGTATGCAATATTAGTAACAACAACAATAATAGAAATAAATCAGGCAATTCATTTATAATAATTGAAGCCAACTCAACAGTCATAACCAATTGTCATTTCCATTAATTCTATTGCAGCGTGCAACCCGCTCTCACAATATATTCACATTCAATTCTGTTGCAGCGTTCAACCCGCTCTCACAATATATTTATTTTAATCAAGTCTGTTGCGGCATGCAACCCGATCCCAGAATATATATATGTATGTATGTCGACTTTTAAACAAGTCTGTTGCGGCGTGCAACCCGATCCTCCAATATGGACTTTTAATAAGTCTGTTGTGGTGCGCAACCCGATCCTCCCATATAAAATTTTAATAAGTATGTTGCGGCGTGCAACCCGATCCTCCAATATAGACTTTTTAATAAGTCTGTTGCGGCGTGCAACCCGATCCTCCAATATAGACTTTTTAATAAGTCTGTTGCGGCGTGCAACCCGATCCTCCAATATATACTTTATAATCACTCCTGTTGCGGCGTGCAACCCGCTCCTCCAACATATTTATTTAGCAATTCTTATAGAAGAATTTCCCCAATAAATACAACAATTAATATAAAATTATAAGACAACAAGCATACAATAATCATGATTTAATTACGAAACAAACAAAGGCAACTAGCAAATTATTATAGAAATCAGAGAAAAAATATACAGTTTAATATTTAATATGCCAAATGTCAAACAACAATTAAGTCACATAATTCAAATAGCATGTAACAATTAATGCAGGAATGCAAGAATTAATATTTGACAAAGAATAGGAGAAAAATAATTATTATGACAATCAATTCATAATTTAAAATAATTTATGATTTTTCAAGTAAATACACAAACAATTAATTTGACGACGTATAGACACTCGTCATCTCGCCTATACGTCGTTCACATGTATTTCACATAACAAATAATTTAAGGGTTTTATTCCCTCATGTCAAGGTTAACCACGACACTTACCTCGCTTTGTAATTTCCAATCAATTATTCAACCACAGCTTTTCTTTTTAAATTTATCTCAGAAAGCTTCAAATCTATTCACAAATAATTCAATATACTCAATACGAATCATAGGAATTAATTCCATATGAATTTATAAATTTTTCGGATAAAAATCCAAAATTCCTTAAAATATTCGGTAGTGGGACCCACGTCTCAAATCTCAAAACAACTTACGAAATTCGAACACTCATCCCGAGACGAGTCTAACCACACAGAAAGTATCCAATTCTGATGTCAAATAGACCTTCAAATCTATTTTTTTTGTTTTTGGAAAGTTTTACAAAAATTCCAATTTCTTCCATCTAAATCAGAAATAAATGATGAATATAGGCTTAGATTTATGAAATACAATCACTATATGATAAAGAACACTTACCCAGTTCGAAATCGTAAAAAACTCCTTTGAAATCGCCCTTAAGCTGAGTTATAATTGAGGGTTTGTGAAAAATGGGGAAAATCCCGTTTTGGTTCTGTTTTAAGTCATAGGGGTCAGGCCTTCTTCGCGTTCGCGAAAGGCCTGTCGCGTTTACGATGAGTAGCAGCCCGTGGCTTTCGCTTTCGCGAAGGCTTTTTCCCCCCTAGCCTTCGCGTTCGCGTGCCAGTGCTCGCGTTCGCGTATAAGGACAACTGACCCCTCCCCCAGGCCTCTAAAGCTTCGTGTTCGCGTTGAGCTGGGCGCGTTCGCGAAGGGTAAAGTCCCCATAGCTTCACGTTCGCGGTCTAATCTTCGCGTTCGTGAAGAAGGAAAATTCGGCCCGCTCTGTTTGCTCTTCGCGTTCGCGAGAGTACATTCGCGAACGCGATGAAGGAAATACCAGAAGCCCAAAGTCTGCAGAAAATCAGATTTCCTAAGTCCGAAATCATCCCATAGCCTATCCGAAACTCACCCGAGCCCTCGGGGCTCCAAACAAAACATGCACAAAAATTCTAAAATATCATACGAACTTGCTCGCGTGATCAAATCGCTAAAATAACACCTAGAACTACGAATCGGACACCAAATCAAAGGAAGTTTTCAAGAAAACTTTAAAACTTATATTTTTACAACCTGATGTCCGAATCAAATCAAATCAACTCCGATTCTTAACAAATTCGGCAGACAAGTTATAAATATTATAGTGGACCTACACAGATCTCCGAAACCAAAATACGGATCCGAGGTCAATAAATGCAATATCAGTAATTTCTTAAAAATTATTAAGCTTTCAAGCTTTTAACTTTTCATCAAAATTCCATATCTCGGGCTAGGGACCTCGGAATTCAATTTCGGGCACATGTCCAAGTCTCAAATCACGATACGGACCTACCAGAATTGTCAAAACACTCATCCGGGTCCGTTTGCTAAAAATATTGACTAAAGTCAACTCAGTTGAGTTTTAAAGCTCTATTTCATATTTTAATTCATTTTTTCACATGAAAACTTTCCAGAAAATTTTTTGGACTGCGCACGCAAGTCGAGAAATAAAAAATAGTGCTTTTCGAGGTCTTAGAATACAGAATTACTTATTAAATTTAAAGATGATATTTTGGATCATCACATTCCCCACCTCTAAAACAAACATTCGTTCTCGAACGGAGTTAGAAAAAGTACCTGAGCTGGAGAAAAGGTGTGGATGTGCGCTCTGACTGTCCGTCTGTCTATGGATGAAACGTTGTACTCAACTCCACCCGTGTGCTTAACTCACGTTGTACAGCCCTCCAAAAATGTGAGGTAAACTGCGTACCTCGATTTGAAATAATAGACACGGGCACACCGTGAAGGCAGACAATCTCACGAATGTAAATTTCAGCTAACCTCTCTGAAGAATAGGTAACTGCCACTGGAATGAAATGTGCTGACTTGGTCAACCTGTCCACAATGACCCAAACTGCGTCAAATTTTCTCTGAGTCCGTGGGAGTCCAACAACAAAATCCATAGTGATACGCTCCTACTTCCACTCAGGAATTTCTAACTTCTGAAGCAAACCACCAGGTCTCTGATGCTCGTACATAACTTGCTGGAAATTCAGACACCGAGCTATATATGCAACTATATCCTTTTTCATTCTCCTCCACCAATAATGTTGCCGCAAATCTTGATACATTTTGGCGGTACCTGGATGAATAGAATACCTGAAACTGTGTGCTTCTTCAAGAATTAATTCACGAAGCCCATCCACATTAGGCACACAAATATGACCCTACATTCACAGAACCACATCTTCCCCCCACAGCAACCTGTTTGGCATCACCGTGTCGCACCGTGTCCTTAAGCACAAGTAAATGAGGATCATCATGCTGCCTCTCTCTGATGCGCTCATATAAAGAAGACCGAGTGACTGTGCAAGCTAGAACCCGACTGGGTTCTGAAACATCTAATCTCACGAACTGATTAGCCAAAGTCTAAACATCTACAGCTAATGGCCTCTCACCAACCGAAATATACGCAAGACTGCCCATACTCACAGCCTTTCTAC
>AWOL01S0126298.1:0-11538 GCA_000715115.1 Nicotiana otophora | reverse complement strand
TGCCCGTGAGGTTTTCACCAATAAGACTCTCTCATTTTATTTCTCTCATTTTGTTGTATCAGATCCGAGTAACTGTATCCTCCCATTTTGAATCTCTTTGCCGATTGATCGGAAGGACTTGAAAAGGATTTGGGTAAAAAGGATTTGGATTAAATTAAAACTGGGGCAGATGTCACATTGGTTCGGCGACGGTTTCGCCTGAAAGGTTCCAAAGTTGTAATTCAATCCAAATCCTTTTTACCCAAATCCTTTTCAAGTCCTTCCGTTCAATCAATGAGAATGTTCAAGAATTGGATGATACAGTCACTTGGATCAGATGCCACCAAAATGAGAGAAATAAAATGAGTCTTATTGGTGAAAACCCTCATGAGCACCGTAAGGCAATATTGAGTACAACAACAACAACAACCCAGTATAATCCCACTAGTGGGGTCTGGGGAGGGTAGTGTGTACGCAGACCTTACCCCTACCCTGGGGTAGAGAGGCTGTTTCCAAATGACCCTCGGCATCCTTCCCTCCAAGAACTCCCCACCTTGCTCTTGGGGTGACTCGAACTCACAACCTCTTGGTTGGAAGTGGAGGGTGCTTACCATCAGAGCAACCCACCTTGTCAAAGGCAATATTGAGTAAAGAAACTAAAATGAGTCTTTTTAGTGAAAACCCGCAAATGGCACTATAAGACGATGATGAGAAGAGAAATGAGAGAGGTTAGCTAGTGAAAACCAGCAAAGGGCGCCACTGATCAAAAAAGAGGATCCTCAGTCACTGACATTGACACAGTCCTAGGAAAGGTTTCTTAGTTTCAAGGCAAAGGTTGTGATGAATTTCTGAGAGTCAGACGGTTTACACAGATCAGGCATCCAGTCCAAAAGGCATGTCATATTCATTGAGTTCCGCATATACTTCAGATAAGTCCTTTCCTTTCCCCGAAAGAGATACCTCTTGTCTATATTCATTGTCCATTCCATTGTTTGTTGTTCTTTGAATCTCTTTCCGTCTAACTTTGTTCCAAAAACTAAGGCAAAGAAGGGATGACAAGACTGATTTGTAGGGCTCTCGTTTGATACAAGCTATTATGCAAAAAAGGCACCCAGACTCAGCAAGGGCATCAAGTCAACCCCGACTGGACTTTGTGGCTGATGCTTTGAAATCAAAAACTCTCGAAAGGAAGAAATCAAATTGAAAGTACCTACAAGGGCAAAATAAAGTTGAAAAGGTCCCAAGTGGATAACTGTTTTGGCAAAGTTTGAAAAGCCAAAGGTTCCCCAATGCTCTGAAATTAAAAGTGTTGGAGGAAAGAAGTCGAAAGTGAAATGCCACAAAAGCAAAACAAAGTTGAAAAGGTTAAGTTCCACGCGACCAGCCATCATGTAAAAGTTTGAAAAGTCAAAGGCTCTCTGGGGCCAGACATGCTAGTGGTATTCAGGAAACATCTAGTGGCAGGTTGAAATCATCATCAAAAGAAGGTGGGCACAAAGCCAAGCTTCCAAAGACATCAAGGCCACAAACTGACCACTATTTTCAAAACTCACAATTTTTCTTTGTTTGCAGCATGAACAAAGCAGTGCAGAATGGTGATTTCTAAAGGACGAATGTCACCAAAGGTAAGTTTCCTCAAAATCTCCACTTCTTTTTATTTTTAGCATGCATCACTATTGTTCATACCTCTCATTTTCGTAGCTTAACCCAGGTAGAACTTTTTCGCCTAGGGGGATTCAGCTCACAGTTCCGGGTAAAAGCACTCTTCGCCTTTTTTTCGTTGCTTAACCCAGGTAGAACTTTTTCGCCTAGGGGGATCCAACTCATAATTTCCGGGTAGAAGTACTCTTCGCCTAGGCTTGTTTTCTGTAGCTTAACCCAGGTAAAACCTTTTCGCCTAGGGGGATCCAGCTCATAGTTTCGGGTAGAAGCACTCTTCGCCCAGACTTGTTTTTCGTAGCTTAACCCAGGTAGAACCGTTTCGCCTAGGGGATCCAGCTCATAGTTTTTGGGTAGAAGTACTCTTCGCCTAGACTTGTTTTCCGTAGCTTAACCGAGGTAGAACCTTTTCGCCTAGGGGGATTCAGCTCATAGTTTTAGGTAGAAGTACTTTTCGCCTAGGCTTGTTTTTTGTAATTTAACCCAGGTAGAACCTTTTCGCCTAGGGGGATCTAGATCATATTTCTAGGTAGAGGTACTTTTCGCCCAGGCTTGCTTTTCGTAGCTTAACCCAGGTAGAACATTTTTACCTAGGGGAATCCAACTCATATTTCCGAGTAGAGGTACTCTTCGCCCAGGTTTACTTTTTGTAGCTTAATCCGGGTAGAAGTACTCTTTGTCCAGGTTTGCTTTTTATAGCTTAACCCAAGTAGAACCATTTCGCCTAGGGGGATCTAGCTCATAGTTTCTGGGTAGAAGTACTCTTCGCTCACGATGTTTTACGTAGCTTAACCCAGGTAGAACCTTTTTGCCTAGGGGGATTCAGCTCATAGTTTCGAGTAGAAGTACTCTTCGCTCAGGATGTTTTACGTAGCTTAACCCAGGTAGAACCATTTCGCCTAGGGGGATCTAGCTCATAGTTTCTGGGTAGAAGTACTCTTCGCTCACGATGTTTTACGTAGCTTAACCCAGGTAGAACCTTTTTGCCTAGGGGGATTCAGCTCATAGTTTCGAGTAGAAGTACTCTTCGCTCAGGATGTTTTACGTAGCTTAACCCAGGTAGAACCATTTCGCCTAGGGGGATCTAGCTCATAGTTTCTGGGTAGAAGTACTCTTCGCTCACGATGTTTTACGTAGCTTAACCCAGGTAGAACCTTTTTGCCTAGGGGGATTCAGCTCATAGTTTCGAGTAGAAGTACTCTTCGCTCAGGATGTTTTACGTAGCTTAACCCAGGTAGAACCATTTCGCCTAGGGGGATCTAGCTCATAGTTTCTGGGTAGAATTACTTTTCGCTCACGATGTTTTACGTAGCTTAACCAGGTAGAACCTTTTCGCCTAGAGGGATCCAGCCCACATTTTCGAGTAGAAGTACTCTTTGCCTAGATTTGTTTTTACGTAGCTTAACCCAGGTAAAACCTTTTCACCTAGGGAGATCCAGCTCATAGTTCCGGGTAGAAGTACTCTTCGCCCGAGCTGTTTTTCTTAGCTTAACCCAGGTAGAACCTTTTCGCCTAAGGGGATCCAACTCATATTTCCTGGTAGAAGTATTCTTCGCCCAGGTTGTTTCTCGTAGCTTAACCTAGGTAGAACCTTTTCGCCTAAGGGGATCCAGCTCATTGTTCTGGGTATAAGTACTTTTCGCCTAGGTTGTTTTTACGTAGCTTAACCTAGGTAGAACCTTTTTGCCTAGGGGGATCCAACTCATATTTTCGAGTAGAAGTACTCTTCGCCCAAGTTTGCTTTTCATAGTTTAACCTAGGTAGAACCTTTTCTTCCAGGGGATTCAGTATTTTTTCAGTAATACAGGGCACCAACCCCTGGTTATATTTCCTTTTCAGTAAGCCAACCCCTGATCTCCTTACCAGTATAGGGTACACCAATCCCTAGTTGTGTTCTCTAACATAGGGTACACCACTCCCTAGTTTATTTGATCTTAAATGCAGGATACACCACTCCCTCATATCATTGCCAATATAGTGTATACCATTCACTTGCCACATTTTCCCAACATAAGGTACACCAATCCTTGGTTGAGACATCTTTTTGACAATAAAGGAACACCATTCAAAAAAATCATCATGATCTTTTCAGGGTACACCATTTTCGATCTTTTATTGCTTTCAATAAAGAAGTAGTTTAGATTCTTTTACAATAACTCACAAAATTTTTCTAGTGAAAGCTGGGGCAGAAAAATTTTGTTCGTTTGTTTGTTTTGGTGTCTAAACAGGTTTTGCCTCGAGGCATAGGATTCGAGATGACCAAAAGAAGAATTCTCAATCCAGAATAAAGAAAAGAAAAGAAAAAGTAGTGAATTCAAATACAGAAGCAGATGAAAAGCTCAAGACATAACTAAAGTAACGAGCTTTACATTTCCCGTTTTGATCAGAAAAGTCGTGGACGAATGAACGTGCACCTACAACTAGCAAGCATCTAGGTTCAAATCAAAAGTCTGCAAGAAGAAACATTCAAGACTCAAGATCAAGGTTTAGAAAACTTATAGATAGGAATCTTGTAACTCATAGCTGATAGGCATGTTTAGTTTCTTTTTCTTTTAATTTTGATGTAATAGCAGGACCACGGACCAGAGCCTCGACGGAACCTCACTCGACTCTCCAACTCATCATTCCATCATTTTCTTTGAACTATACATGACCTGATTCCCCTATAATCCAGGATATGTAGGTTGTCTAAAACCAAGACTCGATTACACTCTTTTCTCTTATCTCTTCCCTTTTAAATAATGGTATGGCAAACAATTAGTCATATCGCTCATCTTTTCTTTGCCTGAAAACTCTTCATGTTTTCAAGCAAAGAGGGGCATACTGTGAGTACCTAATTTTTTACCATGCTTGGAATATTTTCCAACTCCCTCACGTCACGTGACACACACCATACCACCAACATAATTATTCCCTCATAACTCACACTCCCACTCTTCATCTTTAACAACTCACACTCCACTCTTTCTCTTTAAAAACTCACACAAGCACTTCCCTCACATGATCCCTCCACAAACACACATGGACACTCACAAAAAAGGGAGATTCATCTCCACCCTAAAGACCAACAAAACCCTCTATATAATTGCTGCAAAAATCAGCCATGAAGGAGAGGAGAAACCAGCAAAGAAAGAGCTGCAAATCCAGCTCCAAAATAGCTCAAAAATGAGCTGATAACCAGTCCACCCACAGCTATCGATAACCCCCAAAACAACTCCTTTTCTCCAGTTAAACACCCCCAAAAATGAGGTGAAAATCCACCCCCAAACCCACCTGAAATCAGCCTTGAAACGGCCATGAAAATCAACTAAAACTTCACTCGAACCCATACCTGAAACCAGCCGTGAAACCACCAAACTTTAGCCACTAAACAACTCCAAAAATAGCTTTAAACCAGCTAAAATTGTTCCCGTCTTCTTCGGTCAGGCAAGACTTCTATGGCGAGGTTCTGGTTCGTAATTTCGGCGTTTCTGTCCACCGATTGTTGAATTGTTATTTCGATTGAGTTTTAAATTTTCAGTTTTATTCATCAATATAAAGGTCCATTCGAATCCATTTTTTTCAATATTTGTTTACATTTTTAGTATACACTTGTTTTGATATATTAGTGTTTCTATCTGCTCGTGATGAATTTTAGTTGCTCTATGGAAAATACTTGATCTCTTTCGTATTGTTTGTGTTAAGATTGCGTATCATTTGGTTTACATATTGGTTTTAAAGATTAATTCGTTTGAGTACATGTAAGTTTGTTTTGGACAATTTCTATTAAATATGCTATGGACTTTGATTTAGTTTTCTTACTTATATGGTTATGTTACATTTCTTTTATTTTAGCATGTTGAAGTGGTGATTTAAGTGAGTTTGTTAAATGAAAAAGATGGAAAATTAAATTTGTTTATTTCTTAGAAAGGAATTAGAATAGGCCATGAGTGGTGTTAAGTCTGAAGAATGTATAACTCTTAAGTATCACAATAATCCCAAACTTAGGAAAATAAATTTTGAGTACGTTACAGTGCTTTAAGCGCGCCCTAAATTAATCAAATCATCGTAGTTATATATACGTTCGCGTGACATAATTACGCTTTCCAAAATTAAAACAAAAGTACGTGTTCGCGCAAATTTGGCCAAAATAATCTTAATATAATAAAATGCTATTAATTGTGTACACATACGCATGGCATGATTTTGGCTCAATAAAAAGACGGATTCACACACGTGATTCGTTTCAAAGATAATTTCATGTTTGAATAATTAAAAGCGGATAGATAAAACATGAAAACCAATAAATTATAATTTATCCAAAAATTAATTCAAGCCAAGTTGTAGTCAATAAAGCGACCGTGCTAGGACCACGGGACTCGGAGAATGTCTTACACCTTCTCTCCGTTCAACAAAATTCTTTACCCGTACTTTATTTTCGCAGACTAATAATAATAGAGTTAAACCTTCATTTGACTAGAGATTCAAATAAAAGGTAACTTGGAACACCCCAAAACTCAATTCTAAGTGGTGACTCTGTAAGTAAAATAATCCCTACTCAAGTTTGTCACTTTAATTGGAAAAATAATTTAATCCAACCCATAATACATATCTTTTTTGGGGTAGAAAAGGGGTATGACAATAAGAAAATGGATTATTATCATTACTTTAATTTCGGTTTCAATCTCTTCTATCTAATGTCCAATATTTGGGGGGTGCTTACGAAGTCATGTATGAGACATTAGTTTTGACAGGATCTCCTATAATAAGAGACCCAAGAGTTCGACAATCTTTGTGAAACTTACAAGGCTGTTAATGCGTCAGAGTATCCATAGTTTTCCGCTACACTGGAGGAAGAATTGCACAGAAAAAGCTAGAGAAGATAGATTTCCCATTATATTCTCTTTGCTGTGGCTCAAAATCTGACGCCCTATAGACAAAATTCAAACTTCGTTACTACTACTAATTTTTATGAGCAGGACAATCAGTTTATGAGGGAATTTCACAACAGGGAACTATTCGGGCCTGGCCGTACTACGCCTCTCACAACAATATTCAACGATCTCACTAGGGAAATGACATGAGAAAATAATAATATTAATACTGCAATAATATTTGTTAGCCGAAATATATGAATTGGCTTGAGTCGTGTTAGGCACTGTCCTAAGAAACTATTTCAGCAATGTAAAATATTTCTCCAGGATTAAACAAGCCCATCTCTATTTATTTAGAGGATACAAGAATCAGCAAAATGTTAATAATAAATCCAGCCAGTTGAAAAACTATAAGAGAAATAACTTGTAAATGAAAATTTGGACGAAAGGCAAGAATGATGATGGTAATCTTGACAAAATAAGTCATTTGTCCACAATAACTTTGAAATATTGCCACATGTAAACACTCTTGTCATGTACCAATTATCTAAGAGTATTTGGCCACAAGGCTTCATGCAAGAAGCACTTGAAAATAGATAGGACACTTGTAAAATTTAAAAAACACATGGCTATTAAACTTTTGAAAATACTACCACAATCCCCACATATTTTCAAAAATTTATAGAAAAGGGATAAAGGAATGAAAGAATTAACAACTTGCTGGATTTGCATGGTCCAAATGTAATAGGTTTGGTGTCTTCTGGACTATGAACCAAATTTAAACCAATAAAATTTAACTCACAGAATTACTGGTAAAATGTAATATTTCTATGAACCAATAATTCTTATTGTAAGTCAGAGATTTTATCAATCATATTTTGACCCCCGGTAATTTTGCTGTTTAACACGATTTTGCGCCCAATAGGCCATGCGCGTACCTGGTTATTCATGAGAGCTCTAGAGACTAGACCAAAATCTCATAGGAGCAGCCCACTCCACTCTTATATAGGTGAATTCATCAGGTGTGTACTGCTTTTAAATACACCATCCATAAGGACTATGAATTTCATTAAGAGTTATAACTCAACCTCTCAATTAGTAGCAGTCAAACACTCTCTTTTAGTGCTTCAGTGCCAATATCGACTTGTTATTACCCATACGAACTTACTTCATGGGATCTCCAATCACATAGGTTGGGTTACCATCTCTATTGACAACATGTCGTCCTTAACCCCATCTCTTTTGAGGTTTAAAGAATTAATTTTCTTCCTACAGGTTTAGTCAGAGGATCGGCCAAATTTATCTCTGACTTCACATAGTCAATGGAAATTATTCCATCTCTCAACATCTGTTTTATGACATCATGTCTCAATTTTATGTGTCTACTTTTACAATTATAAAATTTATTCTTTGCTAAAGCTATTGTCGCTTGGCGATCACATTGTATAGATACATGAGGCAATACGTGATTTATCAAAGGGATATTAGCTAAGGAGTTTCTTAGCCACTCAACCTCAGAATCAGCTAACTCCAGAGCTACAAACTCTGATACCATAGTCGATCTAGTAATGGTAGTCTGTTTAGCTGATTCCCACGATATTGCACCACCACCAAGGGTGAATACATAACCACTAGTGGATTTTGTCTCATCTGAATCAGAGATCCAGTTTGCATCACTGTACCCTTCTAAGGTAGAAGGAAATCCACTAAATAGGATACCATAATTCATGATTTCTCTCAAATATTTCATTAGTCTATCTAATGCAGATCAATGATCTCTGTTGGGATTATGAGTATATCTACTCAGTCTACACACAACATAGGCTATATCAGGCCTTGTAAAATTTATTAAATGCATCAGACTCCCAATAATCTGCGTATATTTAGATTGAGCAACTGGGTCACCATTATTCTTTTTCAACTGAGAGTTAGCATCAAAAGGAGTGCTCACAGATGTGACATTAAAATATTCTAACTTCTTAAGAAGTCTCTCAACATACTGTTCTTGTGATAATATTATTCCATCTTCACTCCTTATAACTTTAACTTCCAATATTGTATTTACTTCATCCAGATTTTTTATATCAAAATTAACAGACAAAAATAATTTAGTACTTTACACAATATTTAAACTTGTACCAAATATAAGCATGTCATCAACATATAAACATATTATTACATAATCATTGTCTATCACTTTAGTATAAACACATTTATCTACCTCCACTGAAGAAAAACTGTCTCTCAGTAAGACTTGTTCAAATTTCTCATACCATTGCTTAGGAGCTTGTTTAAGGCCATAAAGAGATTTAATTAATTTACAAACTTTATTTTCTTGTCCAAGAACGACACAGCCTTCAGGTTGAACCATATAAATTTCTTCTTCTAAATCACCATTTAGAAAAGGAGTTTTGACATCCATTTGGTGGATAAAAAGCTTACGGATTGAAGCTAAGACAATTAAAACTCGAATAGAAGAAATTCTAGCCACTGGTGCAAATGTATCAAAATAATCTATATTTTATTTTTGAGAAAATTCTTTTGCTACTAATAGAGCTTTATATTTATTTAAAAATCCATCAGGATTAAATTTCTTTTTGAAAATTCATTTACAACCAATAGGCTTTGCACCGGGAGGTAAATCAGTTAAAATCCATGTGTTATTTTTCAAAATAGAATCGATTTCAACTTTTATTGCCTCTTTCCAATATTTAGCATCTGAAGAAGATATAGCTTCAAAATAATTTGATGGTTTATTATCAACAAGAAAAGTTTGAAAATCATTCCCATAAGAAAAATATTCTTTTCTAGGCCTTTTACTCCTTCTCGGTTCCTCATTATAGGTAATTTCACTATTTGTTTTAACAGGTGTATGAGAAATTTTATCAGATAATGGAAAAATATATTCAAAGAACTCAGCATTTTTTGTCTCAATTATAGTATTGCAATCAAGCACATCACTTTTTAAAACAAAAAATCTATATGCAGCACTATGTTCAGCATATTCAATAAGCATGCAATCAGCAGTTTTAGAACCTATTTTTCTCTTTTAAGGTTCAGTCAAAAGAACTTTAACAAGGCACACCCACACTTTTAAATATTTCAAGTTAGGTTTATAACCCTTCCACAATTCATACGGAGTTTTGCTATTTCTTCTATGTGGTATTCTATTTTGTAAGTGACATGCAGATAAAATAGCTTCACGCCACAAATTATCAGGAGCATTAGAACTAACTAACATAGAGTTCATCATCTCTTTCAATGTTAGATTTTTTCTTTCAGCTACTCCATTTGACTCAGGTAAATAAGGCGAAGTTAATTCATGAATTATTCCATTCTTTTCACAAAATTCATTCAAAGATAAATATTCTCCACCTCTATCAGATCTAATTCTCTTGATTTTTCTACTAAGTTGATTTTCAACCTCAATTTTATAAGAAATAAAAGCATTAAAATCATCATCTTTATTTGTAAGAAAATACAACTTAGTATATCTAGAAAAATCATCAATAAAAGTCACATAATATCTTTTACCACCTCTAGTCACAGTCTGCTTCAAATCACCTAAATCAGTGTGAATTAAGGATAACAATTCAGTTTCTCTATTTACAGAAAAACAAGTCTTTCTAGTACTTTTAGCTTTAGCACATGTTTCACACTTGTAAATATTATTTGAGTCTAAACCATATATTAATCCTAGTGACTGCATTTTCTTTATATAAGCGACATTAACATGTCCTAGTCTAGCATGCCACAAAGAAATTGACTCAACCATATAAGCAGAAGAAGTTACATTTTTATATCTAGTATAAAAAATATTAAGCACAAATAAACCATGGCTTCAATATCCATTGCCCACAAAAATATTATTTTTGGTCAATACGACCTCATCATTCTCGAAAGAAACCTTCACTCCAACTTTTCCTAATAATCCCATAAAAACCAAATTGGTTTGTATATTAGGAACATGCAATACATCACTCAATCCTAGAGTTTTATCAGATGTGAGTTTGAGAAGAATTTTTCCTTTCCCAAAAATGCGAGTTGTTCTTGAGTCACCAAGATAAATAGTTTCTTCTCCTTCCTCAACTTGGGTGTAAGACAATGTGTCTAGTAGCACCAGAGTCTATCATCCAATTTCTCACATTGGCCACATTATTTATTTGGAAAATGACCGCAATAATTATATTATCCGCTTTAGTCAAATTTAATTTTGACTTAGCGAGATTGCCATTTATCCCGACTCTTCTCTTGCATTGAGTTACATTTTTCTTGAAGGTTTTAATATTAGCATTGGATATGTAACCATGTCTAATCACATACCTGTGTTTTGACATTAGTGTCTGCCAAAGTTGTGTAACGTATTTGCAACACCGTGGATATCTGGCAGCACAGCTAGAACAGTAGCAGCGGAGACAACGCCAAAATTGGTTGCACCATCAAAAATTTCCGTAGTGGTATTACTTGCCATAGTTTCTTAGATTGTAGGGAAGTGATATGAGAAAATAATAATAATAATAATACTGCAATAATATTTGTTAGCCGAAATATACGAATTGGCTTCAATCGTGCTAAGCACTGTCCTAAACAACTATTTCAGCAATGTGAAATGTTTCTCCAGGATTAAACAAGCCCATCTCTATTTATTTAGAGGATACATGAATCAACAAAATGTTAATAATAAATCCAGCCAGTTGAAAAACTATAAGAAAAATAACCTGTAAATGAAAATTTTGACGAAAGGGGACTATAGAAGAAAGCTTAATAATTGCTATGATAATTAGTGGCGGACCCAGAATTTTGTACAAGCGGGTTCAATCTTAAAAGTACATAACTTTAGTCGTAAAATAGTAGTTGTCAAGTGAGTTCAAATAAAATATTTATATAAAATTTACACAACTTTAATCCTAATTTATACATATATACAGTATTATTTTTTGATGAAGCGGGTTCAACTAGCCACCACACGGATCCTCCACCGATGATAATAGTTATATAGCCAGGTAATGATTGAACCACAAAGGAGGAGCTAATTTCCTTTTTTTTT
>AWOL01S0126291.1:0-13603 GCA_000715115.1 Nicotiana otophora | reverse complement strand
ATTGTGACCGATTAATTGAGCTTGACTCGAGGTAAGTGACTTGCCTAACTTTGTGTGGGAGAAATCCCCTTAAGATTTGGAACTATTGTTCTATGTGAGCGCTGTGTACGTGAGGTGACGAGTACGTACACAGGCTAGTTGTGGAAAACCCGATTTTCTTACTGAGTAGCAACATGTTTTTCTGTTATTTTGAGTTATACCATTTTAATGAGTACTAATCTATTTTCAGCTCTTAATTGAGTTATTCCAATATGTGTAGCTATCATGTTTAGTCTAATATAACATGTCTACGTGTTTTAATTGTTAATGTGAGCTATATGCAACATGCTTAATGAATTTCCTGCTTCTTCCCTCACTAGTACTTAGTCTAAATTGTAAGAATTTCGTGATATAGTTGTATTTCTATCATTTGCGCTGCATATTTATTTTGGGACTACGGAACGGTATTCCGGGAGATCCCCCTGTACTGCATATTTACTTTGGGACTACGAAACGGTATTTCGGGAGATCTCCCTACACATTTATTTTGAGACTACAAAACGGTATCTCGGGAGATCTCCCTGCACATTTACGTTTGATACTACGGGACGGTATCTCGGGAGATCCCCTGTTGTGTTTCTGTGTACTAAGCTGTTACCTTCTATGATTTTATTGTTGTTAAATTTCAGCTTTTATTTTATTGCGGTATTACACTCTATATTGTTTTATTATATATTTGCCAGTGGGACCTTGACCTGATATCGTCACTACTCGACCAAGGTTAGGCTTGGCACTTACTGGGTACCGATTGTGGTGTACTCATGCTACTCTCTGTACATATTTTTCGTGTGCAGATCCAGGTGTACCTTATCAGCCGCACTATCAGTGAGCCGGGGCAGCTTTGGAAACTTCAAGGCATATCTGCCGCGTCCGCAGACCTCGGAGTCCCCTTCTACTCTTTCTCATGTCCATTATCTTATGTATTTTTTTTTCTTTGTTAGATTCTGATATATAGAGACACTAGATTTTTCCTTCTGTAGTTTGTGATTCACGATGTTTCGGGTTTTGGGATTTGTTGTGTATTTTTGAATAGTTGGTTAAATTTATATTTTTATTTTATTATTCCGCAAATGTTAGGCTTACCTAGTTGTAGAGACTATGTGCGATCACGACGTCACACAGAGGGGAAATTGGGTCGTGACACTAAGGATAACAGTGGTTATTTGATACGAATCTGCAAAACGCACCATTTTACGTTTGTTGTTGAAAGTATCTTTGATTTCGGGTTAGCAACGATGAACCCTCAATTAATGGCCTTACCTATCGACAACGAAGCTGACCTTCAAGGTGAGAAAAACAACTTGATGCCCAGGGCCGAAAAGCCGCTTGTCGATATCGTTGGGGCTCGAGTCGAAGTACCATTAGACATTAATTCACATGTAGCCATTGAGGCAAACCAACATTCTGAGCCTGAAAATAGCATTCATGGTGGTACTCGATCTGCAGCTCGAGACACCCATAACGTTGAGGAAAACGGCATCAGCTTGCGTATGATTTTCGAAATGTTGCAAGCTCAATAGGTAGCGATAGCTCAGTTGCAGAGTCAAACCCAGATACCGAGCAGGCCGGAGCCCAATCTACCCCGAGAAGTCACCCACAGAACGGAGCCAGCTATAGTAAGGGCAAATGAGCAAGAATCGGGGACTAATCCCGAAATTACTAAGATGTTCGAAGAAATGACCAAACGAATAGAATCAGGAGAAAGGAGGATCGAAGCAAACGATAAAAAAATAGAAACATATAACTCAAGGGTCGATCAGATCCCGGGGGCACCACCAATGTTGAAAGGGTTGGATTCTAAAAAATTCGTGCAAAAGCCTTTTCCCCCGAGTGCAGCTCCAAAATCGATCCCCAAAACATTACGCATGCCCGAGATTCCTAAATATAATGGGATGACCGACCCCAACGAACACGTCACCTCTTACACGTGTGCCATAAAGGGTAACGATTTAGAAGATGATAAAATCTAGTCCGTCACAGCCTGCCACCAAATTCCATCGACTCATTCGCCATGTTAGCAGATTCTTTCATTACGGAACACGCAGGGGCCATAAAGGTTGCAACGAGTAAATCAGACCTTTTCAAGGTAAGACAAAGGGATAATGAAATGTTAAGGAAGTTCGTGTCCCGATTTCAAATAGAATGCATGGAATTGCCACCGGTCACAGATGATGGGCCGTTCAAGCTTTCACCCAAGGGTTGAACGAGTGGAGTTCGATAGCATCACGTCAGTTGAAACAAAGTCTGATCGAATATCCGGTCGTGACCTGGGCAGATGTGCACAATCGATATTAATCGAAGATCAGGGTCGAGGACGACCAACTAAGACCCCCCTCTGGTTCTGTACATCCAAACAGGCCGGTAGTTAAGAACTAGAGGGTCATTGACAGGGAGCGAAGGTCAAACAGAGAATGATATCAACCATATACCGCAAATCGAAGGAATAATGGTTCAGGATGCAATTCCGCCCGAAACAATCGAAGAAGTGATCTAGGACAGAGTTCTCAGGGACTTATGAGCAAAAGTGGTTTTGACAAGTATGCCGATCCCATAGAGGTACCTCGGTTATCGGAATATAACTTTAGTATCGATGCATCGAGCATTGTATCGGCAATCGGGAGGATCAAAGATACTAGGTGGCCCAGACCCATACAGACCGATCCTTCCCAAAGAAACCCAAATTTGATATGCAAGTATCACGGCACACATGGTCATAAGACCGAGGATTGCAGACAATTAAGGGAGGAGGTAGCCTGTCTATTCAACGAGAGCCACCTTCGAGAGTTCCTCAGTGATCGAGCCAAGAATCATTTTAGAGAAAGAGACGCCAATAGGAAAAATAAACAGGAGGAACCCCAACATGTCATTCATATGATCGTTGGTGGGGTCGACATTCCACAGGGACCTATGTTCAAACATACTAAGGTATCAACCACTAGGGAAAAATGAACCCTAGATTATGTGCCCGAAGGCACTTTGTCATTCAACAACGAAGAAGCAGAAGGCATTTCTCAGCCCCACAATGACGCTCTGGTAATTTCTATCTTATTAAGTAAAGTTCAAGTTAAACATGTTTTAGTGGATCCAGGTAGTTCGGCGAATATCATCCGATCGAGGGTCGTGGAACAGCTCGGCCTACAGAATCAAATCGTACCCGCAACTCGGGTTTTAAACGGCTTCAATATGGATAGTGAAATAACTAAAGAGGAGATTATTCTACCGGTGAACATGGATGAAATAATTTAAGACACCAAGTTCCACGTAATTGAGGGTGACATGAGATACAATGCCCTGTTCGGAAGACCTTGGATCCACAATATGAGGGTAGTCCCTTCGACCCTCCACCAAGTGATGTAATTTCCGACGTCGGACGGTGTAAAAATAGTATACGGGGAACAACATGCTGCAAAGGAAATGTTTGTGGTCGATGAGGTAACACTGATATCGACACTTTCAACCTCGAAAAGGTCGAGCATCAAAGGTAAAGAGAAAGTCAAATAGCAATCACAGCCATCATCCTCGACCGAATCGGGGAAGCAGGAGATAGAATAAGAAGAGGAGGACTTTCTGACCCTTCGAACTTTTATTGTTTCCGAAGATTCCGACGCCACTAAATCAACGGTCGAAGAGCTGGAATAGGTTATATTGATCGAGTACCACCCGAGGGAAAGGTATACCTGGGAACGGGATTAACCCCGAACTCAAGAAAAGGCTTATTCAATTTCTTATTGATAATATAGATTATTTTGTTTGGTCCCATTTAGACATGACAGGGATCCCACCGGAGATAACAATGCATCGGCTAAGCCTGGACCCCGGGTTCAAACCGGCGAAGAAAAAGAGGAGACCCCAGTCCGAGATAAAGCATGCATTCATAAAGGATGTGGTAACTAAACTTCTCAAAATAGGATCCATTCGGGAGGTGAAATATCCCGAATGGTTAGCCAATGTAATTGTAGTTCCTAAAAAAGGGAACAAACTTAGAATGTGTGTAGATTATAAGGATTTAAACAAGGCGTGCCCCAAAGATTCTTTTCACTGCTTAACATCAATAGCATGATCGATGCCACGACCGGCCACGAGATCCTTACTTTTCTCGATGCCTATTCAGGGTACAATCAAATCCAAATGAACCCGGAGGACCGAGAAAAGACTTCATTTATCACCAAGTATGGAACATATTGTTATAATGTAATGCCCTTCGGGCTAAAAAATACAGGAGCTACTTACCAACGCCTAGTAAATAAAATATTCGAAGAACAAATAGGTAAATCAATGGAAGTTTATATTGATGACATGCTAGTTAAGTCCCTGCGCGTAGAGGAACATTTGGTTCATTTGCAGGAAACGTTCGAGATTTTAAGGAAATACAACATGAAGCTCACCCCCAAGAAATATGCTTTCGGGTCGGGTCAGGTCGGGCAATTTCCTTGGCTTTATGGTATTGAATCAGGGGATCGAGATCAACCCCGATAAAATCAAGGCCATCTAAGACATCATTATCGTGGACAATGTAAAAGTCGTACAGAAGCTAACCGGACGGATAGCTTCCTTAGGCTGATTCATTTCAAGGTCGTCGAATCGAAGCCACCGATTTTTCTCTTTACTCAAAAAGAAGAACGATTTCGCCTGGACCCCGGAAAGCCAACATGCATTAGAGGAATTGAAGCAATACCTATCGATCCCACCGCTGCTTTACACTCCGAAGGCAGATGAGAAACTTTACTTGTACTTGGCAGTATCGGAAATAGCGGTAAGTGGTGTCCTAGTTCGAGAGGAGCAAGGTATGCAATTTTCTGTTTATTATATAAGTTGAACCTTAAGGGAAGCAGAAACTAGATATTCGCACTTAGAGAAATTGGTACTTGCACTGAGAAGCGCCTCTAGAAAGTTAAGACCATACTTTCAATGTCACTCCATATGCGTATTAACCACTTACCCACTTCGTAATATTTTGCACAAGCCCGAACTATCAAGCCGATTGGCCAAATGGGTCGTCGAACGCAGTGGGTACGATATCGAATATCAACCCCGGACGGCCATCAAGTCTCAAAATTTAGCGGATTTCGTGGTCGATTTCACGCTAACCCTCGTACCCGAAGTTGAAAAGGAACTCTTGTTAAAATCGGGTACATCATCGGGGGTATGGACCCGCTTCACAGACGGTGCATCGAATGTGAAGGGGTCCGGGTTACGCATCGTTTTGAAGACGCCTACGGGTAGCACTATTAGGCAATCTATCAAAACTTCTAAGTTGACTAACAATGAGGCCGAGTACGAGGCCATGATTGCAGGTCTCGAGCTAGCTAAAAGCTCGGGAATAGAAGTCATTGAAGCCAAGCGTGACTCTTTACTGGTGGCAAACCAAGTAAACAAAACCTTCGAAGTTCGAGAGGATAGAATGCAAAGGTATTTGGACAAATTGCAGGTAACTTTGCACCGTTTCAAAGAATGGACTTTACAGCATGTACCTCGAGAATAAAACAGTGAGGCCGAGATAACTCTCGAGATCCGTGATCGAGGAAGGTCATGCCGAGATAAACTCTACAAGCTTAACCTGGGATTGGAGGAATAAATATATTGAATACTTAAAAAATGGAAAGCTCCCATCAGACCCTAAAGAGTCGAGGACCCTAATCAAAGCTGCTCGATTCACATTGGCTGAAGATGGAACATTATACAGAAGGACATTCGATGGACCATTAGCAGTATGCTTAGGACCAGGAGACATCGATTATGTTTTACGAGAGGTCCATGAAGGCACTTGTGGGAACCATTCCGACACCGAATCACAGGTACACAAAGTCATTAGAGCAGGATACTACTAGGATAGCATGGAAAAAGACACTAAGGAGTTTGTTCGAAAATGTGATAAATATCAAAGGTTTGCACCGATGATCCATCAGCCCGGAGAACAACTTCATTCAATCCTATCCCCATGGCCATTCATGAAATGGGGGATGGACATCGTCGGCCCTCTTCCATCAGCCCCATGTAAAGCAAATTCATTTTATTCATGACTGACTATTTCTCTAAATGGGTTGAGGCACAGGAGTTCGAGAAAGTGAGAGAGAAAGAGGTTATAGACTTCATCTGGGATCACATTGTATGTCTATTTGGGATACCCGCTGAAATAGTATGTGACAATGAAAAATAATTTATCGGCAGCAAGGTGACGAAATTCCTCGAAGACCATAAAATAAAAAGGATATTAACAACGCCGTATCACCCTAGTGGGAACGGACAAGCCGAATCGACGAACAAGACTAACATTCAAAACACAAAGAGAAGGTTGAACGACGCTAAGGGAAAATGGAGAGAAATTTTACCCGAAGTCCTTTGGGCATATCGAACAACATCAAAATCTAGTACGGGGGCATCCCCGTTCTCCTTAGTATATGGCTCCGAGGCCTTGATTCCAGTCGAAGTCGAGGAACCAAGTGCCAGGTTTCGACATACAACAGAAGAGTCAAATCACGAGGCTATGAATACTAGCCTCGAATTATTGGATGAAAAACGAGAAGCCGCTCTCATCCGATTGGCCGCCCAAAAATAGCGGATCGAAAGATACTATAATCGAAGAACCAATCTTCGCCATTTTAAAATCGGGCACTTAGTGCTAAGGAAAGTCACCCTCAACACCCGAAATCCAAATGAAGGAAAACTCGGTCCGAACTGGGAAGGACCGTATCAGGTACTCAAAATCATCGGTAAAGGATCCTACAAGCTCGATGTTATAAACGGCAAACAACTACCATGCAATTGGAACGTGTCACACCTAAAATGATACTACTGCTGAGGTACCACCCTCCCATGTTTGTTTATATTTCGGAACTAACCATTGCAGGAGTTCATCCAGGAACAAGGATGGATTATTCAACACAAAGCCTTAGGCCTGAAAGCACGCATTGCACTCTTTTTTCCTTAGACCGGTTTTATCACAAATGGATTTTTCGGCAAGGTTTTTAATGAGGCAACTATTGATCGTGCTAACTTAGAACAATTCAACAGTATCCGAGGCCTCTTTACAATCAACCTCGAATACTGGGGGGCATTACCCTCAAATATATCAAGTAAGTTCGATTATCAATTTCGATGTTCGATTATCAAGTTCGATGCAAGAAAGTTACTTCATACAACAGGGTTTCGATAGGAAAAATTGTAAGAGACAAATGGTCAAAACAAACCATGCTCGTGTAGGTTACTCAATCCCTGGTACAAAACATGAACACATGTACAATGACATAAAAAGAAACTTCTCCTTTGCCGATATCTCATGTCTCAAAACCCATCCTCTATTTCATGATCTATTATGAAAACAGGCTCGAGGATCGACCATTACCCTATTAATCGGGGACTGCCAACCAAAAAATCAACGAGGCCAAGCCCCACACTAAGCCTACGGGCTACCTTACTTACTATTACTTCGAGATCGAGCAAAGCACTCACTTGACTACTAAGCCTACGAGCTACCTTACTTCGAGTTCGAGCAAAGCACTCACTCGACTATTAAGCCTACAGGCTACCTTACTTCGAGTTCGAGAAATCACTCACTCGACTACTAAGCCTAAGGGCTAACAATTATTCCAAGTTCGAGAAAAACACTCACTCGACTATTAAGCCTATGGGCTACCTTACTTCGATTTCGAGCAAAGCACTCATTCGACTAATTAAGCCTAAGGGTTACTATTACTTCGAGTTCAAGAAAAGCACTCACTCGACTAATAAAGCCTACGAGCTACCTTACATCGAATCGAGCAAAGCACTCACTCGACTAATAAAGCCTATGGGCTACCTTTCTTCGAGTTCGAGCAATCACTTACTTGACTATAAAGCCTACGGGCTAACTATTATTTCGAGTTCGAGCAATCACTCACTCAATTACTAAGCCTACGGGCTACCTTACTTCGAGTTCGAGCAATCACTCACTCGACTATTAAGCCTAAGGGATACTCTTACTTCGAGTTCGAGCAATCACTCACCCAACTACAAAGGCTAAGGGCTAACAATTATCTCGAGTTCAAGCAATCACTCACTCGACTACTAAGCCTAAGTGCTGACAATTATTTCGAGTTCAAGAAAAATACTCACTCGACTATTAAGCCTACGGGCTACCTTACTTCGAGTTCGAGCAAAGCACTAACTCGACCATAAAGCCTACGGGCTACACCGCTTCAAGTTTGAGAAAATACCCACTCGGTTATAAAGGCTATAAAGGTCCGAATTCGATCAAATTGCCTAAAGCCTCGAACTTATGAAAGCTTTCATAAGGCATGAATGAAACAAGATCTTAACAAGGCAGAAAATAAAACAGAAACGAGTCGGGAAAGGAAAAGATCTTTATATCTATATATATATTCAAGAGTGTTTACAACGTCCGAACATGACCTTACACAAAAAATAGAAAAAACTCTAAGTCTCCTGGTTATCTCCGAAGGTGGTCTCTTCTCCACCGGGCTCCTCCCCGCTCTCAGACCCACTCTTGCTCCTATCATTATCATCATCATCATCGGAAGCCAAGGCTTCAGCATCGGCTTCGAGCTCTTTAGCCCATTTTATCTCTTCGGTGAGATCGAAACCTCAAGCATGGATCTCCTCGAGTGTCTCCCTCCGAGATTGGCATTTGGCCAGTTCAGCAGCCCAATGTGCTCGAGTTTTAGCAGTCTCGGCTGCCTCTCTTGCTTGTACCTGAGCGGCTTCAGCGTCGGCCCGATAGACGGCCACGAATGCATCCGCATTGGCCTTTGCTTTTTCAGCGTCAGATTTGGCTTTGGCAAGTTTCGGAGGTCAACCGAGCCTCGAGCTCCTCTATTTTTCTTGCTTGGACCGAACTCTTCTCCTTCATGACTTGAAGTTGGTTTTCGGCCGATGATAATTGGGCTCGAGCAGTTTCTTTTTCTGCGGCGAGACGGTCCATACCATCTTTCCATCCCAAGGTCTCCGCCCTTTTTCATATCGACCTCCTCACGAAGCTTCTCAATCACCTCAAGCTTCTGCTGCAGCTGTGAGATCGAAATATTAACCACCATTCCAGAAGCGAGCCCATGGGTTTTTAAGATTATCATTACCTGCTCGGTCAGGTCGGTCTGGTCTTGATAATCCTTGGCCAACTCAACTCGAAGGTCCTTGATTTCTTCTTCCCTTTACCCGAAGAGGAGTCTAAGGGCGTTCCTCTCTTCCGTGACCCGCCGGAGGTCTGTTTCGTACCAGCGCAGCTTAGCTCGATATCGAGAACACGCTTCTCGATAAACCGTTGTGGCCTGCGAAGAAAAAAGAAAATAAGTTAGAAAAGAAAAGCAAACATGGAGGCGGTACCAACGAAATGAGTTAAGGCTTACCCGATTCATAGCCTGCTGCACTTCGTGGAAAAGACCCAATGCATCACTAGGGCTGGCAACATCCTCGATACCGGTAAACAGATCACAAAAAGGGTCATCTCCCTCGTAAGGACCGTCTACCTCGAGGGCCCCCAAAGCTTGGGCCTCTCGAATCGCCCCTTCGAAAAAGGTGGGGAGAGTAGGCGAGTCTCCGATTACTATTGCCCCAAGCGAGTCGCTTGGGGCGTTCTCCTCGGTTCGGAGAGCTTCAGGATCGGCCCTTTCGGATATACCAACCTGTTGTCGACTTCCGTGGGAGGCATCCTCGACCTCCATTAACTCGGGGACTTTGCCCGAGTCCTTCTCCGATACCACCTCAGTTCGAGGCGGAGACACACAAACCACCATCGATCCAATTGCCTTCGAGGCATCAATGGTTTTCTTCACTCGGGCCACCAGTACGGACCCGTCATCTTCTTCTTCCTCGTCTTCATCCCTTAGACGCCGAACTGATTCTTCGGTCAAAGGGATAGTATTCTTCCTCGGCTTACGAGCCGTCCTCGTCTTCGATTTTGGATCTTTGGAAGTAGAGGCCCTTTTTCTCTTATTATCCTTTACCAGTTTTTGAACAAAGGCCGAAACCTCTTCATCGCCGGACATGGGCCTCAAAACCGCATATTTGCCCAGGTCTACACACAAGAAAATTGATTAAGTATATGGAAAACACTTCGTTCGAACTATCAACAATACGAGAAAGAGGGTTACCATGATCTTGGCCTCCCATTGGCCCTTTGACAAATCATGCCATGAGCGCTTGGCGTATGTAGAGGTCGAAGCCAGGTCCCGTACCCAGTTCTTGAGGTCAGGAACTGCACCAGGCATCCAAGGAATAGCTGCATCACAAAAGGGGATATTAGTGAGAAAGAAACGAAGGGGCAAAATAATAGGAGATAACAGCAAGGTTACACTTACGCTTCATGTTCTACTCCTCGGGAAACAGCATCTTCTCGGCCGATATTAGGTCCGAAGTCTTCACTCGAACAAACCTACCCATCCAGCCTCGATCCTTATCTTCGTCTATGCTCGAGAACAGAACTTTGGTGGCCCGACACTGAAGTTTTATTAACCCGCCTCGAAAGAGGCGAGGGATGTACAATCGAATGAGGTGGTCGAGGGTGAAAGGCATCCCCTCGATTTTGTTCACAAAGAAACGGATCAAAATAACGATCCGCCAAGAAGAAGGATGGATTTGGCCTAGGGTTATTTGGTATTGACAGCAAAAATCAATAATAACAGGGTCGAGAGGACCTAATGTGAAAGGGTAAGTATAAACACCTAAAAACCCTTTCACGTGAGTAGTAATATCCTCTTCGGGAGACGGGATTACCACTTCTTTGTTCTCCCAGTTGCAATCTTTCCTTATCTGTTCGAGATGCCCCTCGTTTATCGAACACATATATCTCAATACTGGCTCGCATCGGCCGGGAACCGACGAGCCTTAATTTCCTTAAAATCAAAGGTAAGAACACACGCCCCGAGAACACACTCCTCAGGCCGTGGCTCTACCAGTGTTTTATCGGCGGCAGGTTGTGAAGAAGAAGCATTTTCTTTTTGAGGAATGGTTTTTGATGTTTTCACCATTTTGGTTTTGCAGATAAAGAATAGAAGCAGATGGCAAAGATGTGGTGTTTTGAAGAAAGGTTTTGCAGAGAAAATCACAGAAGGAAGATTTTGCAATAAAAATCATAGGTTTGCAGATAAACTCAGAAGATGCGAGAAAGAGCTTAGAAAATTTGAAAACTGGAGATGTAAAAGTGATAAATGGAAAAAAAAAGAAGCTATTTATAGATTGGGGAATGACGGTTCAATATCAGCAGTGGCCGACCACCGTCTGACACGTATTTAATGCCTTGGTAAACTGAACCGATGGGACAGCTATCACGTACGTCATGGTCGGGCTTGATGCTAACGTCAGTGGATATCTGATCGAGCCATTGAGAAATCATATCGTTTCTCGCCACATCTTTCCCGAGAAATGGGGGGACTATCTGTATACGGTCGAAACCGATTTCGGCTTTCGTACGACTGGTCAAGATGGGAACATAATGGACCGAAGAGCGTCTTCATAATTTCGGGATAAGATCCGAAGCCGGGTCACCAAGTTTCGAGTTTCAGAGACCGATCAATACCGAGCTCGAAGTCATTATCGAGCTCGAATCTAAATCGAACCATGATGCGAAGCAACGTTATCGAGCTTGAGAGCCAAAGACCGACCAATGCTGAGCCCGAATCAATACCAGGCCCCGAGTCAAAATCGAGCTCGAATCAATATCGAGCTCGATTCAGTATCGAGCTCGAGTCAATATCGAGCCTATAGACAAGAGCCGTTACAGCCGCACTAAGGGAGAAAATCTCGGCAGGAAAAAGGGAAAAGTTGATTTTTTATGGTTCCTCACTATGTATTTTTAATTATATCTAAAGTAGAATCCCCCACTATAAGAGGGATGGCTATTATCTCTGTAAAGCAACAACTATTGAGGAATTAAAAACACCATAACTCAGATACTGTAATAGGCTACATATTGAGAGATTACCATTTTGAGTTTTATACATTATTTTCATCTGGCTTATTCATAAATCATCCTCCCTTAAACCTCGTCAGTATTTTAATTCTTGGCAGTCGATACTCAATATTTTCGCTCATACGATTTGTATCAAGATATACCACGTACCCTTAGAACTACGTACAAATTCAACTCTATCCGTTTTTCGGGTAAACAGAACTAAACTATGACCTTACATTGCACGTTCTTTTATAAGTCATCATACTCTCTTTTTTTATAAGTCAGGTTAATGACATTCACATGATTAATTAACATAATAAAGAGTCAGTGCCTTGTATATCGAGTAATATCTCTAGGGACAAACTTTGGTTGGTCAAAATAGCTACACCGAACAATTGGTTGTCCTTGAGAATTTATCTGCATTTGGTACCAAACAACCTCGTGAACAGAAAAAACAACGATTAGTTAGCATGTATTTTAAGTCAAACGAACTCTTGACTAATATATCTACATTGTATGAATAGAATGTTGAATTTCAGAATGCTACAAAACCAATTGTTTGCCGTGTGATCTAGTAAAGACAACAAAAAGGAATAAAAAAAGAAAGCAGATTTCAACGCTAACCAAAAAAGGAATAGCACAGTGATTTACACAATGTAATTACAGGTCAGATCTCTCAGTGAGTTATGGTATATTCATTCGAAGATTGTGAGAAACCACCATTTTGTCGGCGCGAATTGCTAGGATTTTGCACTAGGTGGGAACATAAGGGAAATATTTGATAATACGCCATTGAAAACTCAACTTCTATAGCTGCTTTGGGAGTAATTGAAGAAATCTGAACTGTACTCTTGACTTCCAAAGGCCATTCTTTGAAACATTCTTATCTGTGCAGATTGTTCCCTTGAATCAAAAATTTCACTTTGTCCAGGTTTCATTCCATTGGACAGATCTGACAGCTCATCCATGGAATCTAGAGCTCTAACCACCTGGAACGGGAAGACAGACAATGAAAAAAATTTAGGATTGCAGCAAAACGAATAATAAACTGCCTCTGCAAATAAGACTAATCACCTGGCTCATACGAGGCCTTTTTGGGCCTGAATGACGTACACAAGCTGCAGCTGCTTCAATCATCCGGAACATCTCACTCGCAACAAAGTTCTTTTGAAGCCTAGGATCTACTATATCTTCAAAATTTTCAGTCTCAAGTGCTTGAGCAAGCAAAGGTCGAGCCTACAAGATAGAAGGTAATATTCTCAACTTTAACTTATCGAAGACACTACCCAAGTGACTATGAGAATAATGTATAAGCAAACAGGACAAACTTTCAACAGTTCCATCCCTAGTGTGAATAGTGATATTATTAGTCAGACACGGATAAAAGCAGTATCACCCCTTCCTGATATTCTGTCTAAGGGTATTTAGGTACAGGGAATTTAAAAAAAGCATGGGTTACTACATTTTACCCGGTTAGTTTAAATTAAGGGATCAAAGAGAATGGTTAAGTAAAGTTGGCAAGTGATCAAGGAATGGGTGCGCGCACTGCGCGGCATGGGAGTGGGTGCCTCATCTTTTCTTTCATGTTCTTTTCTTTTATTTGTAGATAAAGAGCTACCATGTCCTTTTCTTTTATAAACTGCAGCAGGTTTTGTTATGAACTTGTTAGTTTAAATTACCTTC
>AWOL01S0126265.1:0-10315 GCA_000715115.1 Nicotiana otophora | reverse complement strand
AGAGAGAGAGAGAGAGAGAGAGAGAGAGAGAGAGAGTCCTTATAAAAAGGATGGAGAGAAGAAAAAAATCTGAAAACTGGTTTTTGTTGATTCTTGCTGATAATGGGATCAGAATAGTAAGTTGCACTAGAATGATTGAGTTTATACTAATCCACTTTATCTTTTTCGTTTTGTTGAATTACCATATGGGATGATAATGTGTGCTTTCAAGTTCGAAGTGCAATATGTAATTTTCATCAAAATAATAGAATGTTAAACAAGGAGCAGGTGAAACTTTTTATGTGATTGAGAAAGCTGCAAAAAGGAAGTGAAGAAAGGGGTATGGGATTCTCTTTTTTCCTTGAGGCCAAATTCTAGTTTTTTAGCAATTTTTTGCTTCCAAGCTGACGACAAAAAAAATTGTAGAAGTTTGAATTTTAAGAAAAAATTGAAAATGTTCTTCTGTTTAGCACTGAAAACTTCAGAGTATTATTTCACTGAATTTTTTATATCACCTACAGTACAGTGAAGTATTGGGCAAGGGAGCATTCAAGAATGTGTATGTTCCTAAACTTTATTGCAGATCTTTATTGTTCCTTTATAAAAGTGCTAATTGTGTATTCAGAGCATAAAATATTTTGTCTTTTTTATTAAATTATGTTTCAGCTACAAGGCATTTGACTTGCTTGATGGTATTGAAGTTGCATGGAGCCGAGTGAAAGTCGATGATGTTTTGCAGTCACCAGACAATTTAGGAAAGTTGTATGCGGAGATTCATCTTCTTCGACAATTGAAGCATGACAATATAATGAAGTTCTGCGATTCGTGGATTGATGACAAGAAGAGAACAGTTAACATGATAACTGAACTCTTCACATCTGGGAACCTGAGACAGTGAGTTTCTTATAGTTTCTCATTTTATTTATTTGCAAATTGTGTTGTCGTACAATAACTATGTAAGGTTGTGGCTATCAGATACCGTAAGAAGTATAGAAGTGTTAATATGAAGGCTATAAAGAATTGGGCACGGCAGATACTTCAAGGGTTAGACTATCTTCATTGTCAGAGCCCTCCTATCATTCATAGGGACTTGAAATGTGACAACATATTTGTCAATGGAAATCATGGAGAAATTAAGATTGGGGACCTTGGATTGGCGACCATTATGGAGCAGCCTACTGCTAAGAGTGTAATTGGTATGGGTGTTTCTTCTATCGATGTGCTTTGAAATAATGTCTCCTCTTCTAGAGTACTGCTAACTTTATCTATTGCTCTAAAGGGACGCCGGAGTTCATGGCCCCCGAGCTTTATGAGGAAGAATACAATGAACTAGTGGACATATATTCCTTTGGAATGTGTATGTTGGAATTAGTAACCTTCGAATATCCTTACAGTGAATGCAAAAATCCTGCTCAAATTTTTAAGAAAGTTAGCTCGGTAAGTTCAATAAAGTTGCTTCTTTAAGTTGTCTAGTCTATTACATACATGTTTTTGTGAATCTAAGGAAGTTTTATTTCAGGGTGTTAAACCTGCTTCCCTCGGCAAAGTTGTCGATCCCCAAGTCAAAGGATTCATTGAAAAATGCCTGGTTCCTGCTCCTCAAAGGTTGCCTGCCAAGGACCTTCTTAAAGATCCATTTCTTCAATTCGAGAATTTAAATGAGCCAATCCATAGTCTTTTGCAGTCACCTTACCAAAGTCCAAGATCATTAAGTTCATTGAAATCTGCACCTCATTCTATGGATGTAGATTCTGAGTATAACCAGTCAGTATATACAGACTCCCATTGTGGAAGTCCTTGTGCTCCAACATTGGAATTCCAGAGGTTTCATCAGAATAATGAATTTAAATTGACGGGTAAGAAGAATGATGAGAACTCAGTTTCACTGACCTTGCGAATTAAAAGCCCTTCAGGTAAGTACATCCGTTCTATTTCATTATTGTCTTTATTTCTTTGGCTTTCTGGAATCAAATAGGCTTTTGTTTATTTAAAGCCTTTGAATTTTGCAGGCAGAGTACGGAATATACACTTCAATTTCTATCTTGATACTGACACTGCACTTTTAGTTGCGGCTGAGATGGTTGATCAATTGCAACTAGATGATCACGATGTAGATTTTATTGCTGACTTCATTGACTACCTAATAATGAAAATTTTGCCTAGTTGGAAGCCTCCCTCTGAGTACCGTTCTAGTGGAGGGAGAAGTCATGCTCTTGAGAACTACCTAACCTTGTCACCCAACCCTACCACATCTAATGCTCGACAAGATGATATTCCAGCTCTGGGTATGAATAACCAAATTAGCACTCAAGCTGATGAAGATAAATTGTATGCTAACTCAAATGGCACTTCTTGTCATGTTACTTTTGCTTCCCCTTCACATTTGGCAAATGTGATAGACGACGAGTCTCAAGGTTCAGTTGCTTCTCAAGTAATGGGGAAAAGCTCTTCTCTAAAGAATGGGAATTCATTTGGATTTGGCGATTACTTTACAGATGTTGTCTCTAAAGGTTCTAGTGGAAACTTATCGGAGATAGATTTCACGGGTTTGTTTCATGATGAATGTAAGTTGCAAGAAAACGGTGGCGATTATGTAGAATGCATATTACCAAATGAATTTGGAAAGAATCTGGAGGTAACTTTGACAGATACAGATGGAGGGGCTTCCAAAGGCATGAGTTTGTCAAGCAGTTGTTCATTTTTATCGTTAATAGAGAAAGATGAGGATACCGAGTTAAAGTTGGAGCTTGACACAATTGAAGCACAATATCAACAATGCTTTCAGGAACTCTCAAGAATGAAGCAGGAGGCGTTAGAAGCGTGCAGGAAGAGATGGACAATGAAGAAAAAGTTGGCAGGCCATTGAATGAGAATAGTTGACAACTTCATTCAAATATAAGGTTGTTTTTTTTCTTAATTAACTGATCGTTATGATCACATATATTTGAATGGATTTTGGTTTTTTTTTTTCAGACCTAACTTCCTTCATACCCCTTTATTTGTGTGGGTGAAGATCATATGTACTTGTATAAAGAGTGTATATAGTCATATAGTTTTTCTTGTTTTTAGCCTTTTTATTTTGTTCTCCATGGCCGGGGTTAGCCCCTTGTTTTGCAAGGATGCAAATGTTTTGGAATCTTTGACTTGTAATATTTGTTAGTAATGCACTTTGTAATATGGCCATTAATTTGGCTTCTTTTCAAGTGGGGGGCAAGTTTTCATGATATTTGTCACGATATCATATCCAATATAACAAAATTTGTGGACCAAGTTTGCATGACATTTGCCATGACATTATATCCACTATTAGGTCACGGATTTTTTGCTATAAATAGAGGAGTTTTTCCTCATTTGTAAACACACCAATTCAAAAGCTTTTCACTCTTGTCTTTCTTTCTCCTCATTTATTTATTAAGAGTATTTTGTAAGAGAGTTGAGTGTTGGGAAATACTTGTGTAAACCCTTTCGTTGGAGTGATCTTGTGAGGTTATTCTCTTGGGTATTTGGGATTAATTAGAGTATTTACTCTAATTTTGTACCCACTTTTGTACTCTTGCTGGTATAGTGAAATTGCTCCTCTCCGCTTGTGGACGTAGGTCACACTGACCGAACCACATTAAATTGGTGTCTTCTTTATCTGCTTTAATTGCCATTATTATCAACTTGCATTATCTTTGTTATTGTCATTATAACGTTGTTTGGCTAAATTTTGCACTACCCGGTTATCCGATCCTAACAAATTGGTATCAGAGCCAGATCTAACCGGGTTAGTTTAAATAGTCAAAATGACTCTAACAAAGTCTTATGTTGAGAAACTTGACCGAAGTGCAAACTTCGAAATATGGCAATTAAAGATGGAAGCCATCCTAATTAAAGATGGCTTAGATTTGGCACTGCAAGGAAAGGAGAAGAAGCCGAATAAAATGACGGATGAGGAGTTTGCCTCCATAGACAAAAAGGCAAAAGCATGTACTATTTTAAATCTCTCAAATGAGGTTTTGCGTGAAGTTTCAGTAAAAAGCTCAGCCAAAGGCATATGAGAAAAGCTGAAAACCTTATATATGAAAAATAAAAAAGTAGAAAACAGGCTTTACCTAAAGCAAAAACTCTACACTTTTCGTATGGCTGAAGGTACCTCTATACTTACGCATCTTGATACTTTTGATTCTCTTCTTATGGATTTAAGTAACATAGATGTTGAAATCAAAGATGAGGATCAAGCTGTGTTATTGCTTGTTTCCTTACCCTAGTCGTTTAAACATATAAGAGATACTATGCTTTATGGAAATGATAATAGCTCTTATAAAAATATCAAATCTATTTTGAAATCAAAAGAACAAATAGATAGAGATATTACTAGGGAAACTAGTGGGAACCAAGGGGAAGACTTGTTCATAAGATGTAGATCCAATAAGAAAGATTCAAGTAGTGAGAGACCTAAATCAAGGTCAAAATCCAGATACAAAAATATCATGTGCAAATACTGTCATAAGAAAGATCACATTATTTCTTAATGATTTAAATTAAAAAATAAAGAAAAGCATACGAAAAAGAAAAATGAGCACAAAAATACTGACACTACCTAAGCAAGTGTAGCTGCTGATGAGACTGAGGAAACTATTTTTTTGGCAACTAATAATAGTTCCAAATCTAACAATGAGTGAATTTTAGATTCGGGTTGTTCTTATCATATGTGTCCCAATCGATATTTATTTACCACATATGAATCTATTGGAGGTGGAGTTATCTTGATAGGCAACAATGCTGCCTGCAAAGTTATTGAAAAAGGTACAATCCGAATCAAAATGTATGATAGTGTGGTGAGAACTCTCACCGATGTTAGACATGTTCCTGACCTGAAGAAAACTCTCATCTCTTTGAGCATTCTAGAATCTCTTGGGTGCAAGTACACAAGTGAAGGTGGAGTTCTGAAAGTTTCTCATGGTGCTCTTGTGATCATGAAAGCATTCAGATCTGGTACGTTGTATACTCTATTGGAATCTACTGTTACATGTGATACTGCAGTTTCAATATCAGATAAATCACATTCTGACATCACCAAATTATGGCATATGCGATTGGGGCATATGAGTGAAAAATGTCTTTCCATCCTCAGCAAAAGAGGTCTCTTATGTGGCCAAAGTACCGAAAATATGGAGTTCTGTGAACATTGTGTGTTCGAGAAGCAAAAAAAGAGTCAGCTTCAAATCTCCAGCGATTCATAGAATAAAAGGTACTTTGGATTACATTCATTCAGATCTTTGGGATCCTTCATGTACCCCATCAAAAGGTGGTGCCAGATATATATTAACTTTCATTGATGATTATTCAAGGAAAGTTTGGGTTTATTTCTTGAAAAACAAAAGTGGTGTTTTCTTAAATTTCAAACAATGGAAAGTTTTAATTGAGAAGCAAACAGGAAAACAGGTTAAGCGGCTTAGAATAGATAATGACTTGGAATTTTGTAATGATGAATTTAACGAATTTTGCAATAATGAGGGAATTGCTCGACGTCGTACGATGAGAATGACACCTCAGCAAAATGGTATGGCAGCAAGGATGAATAAAACTCCTTTGGAAAGGGCTCGTTGCATGATTTCATTGGGTTGGAAAACACCTTTTGGGCAGAAGCTATCTCTACAGCTTGTTATATTATCAACCAAGCTCCTTCTGTACCTTTGAACTTTAAAGCTCCAGAGAAAATATGGCCAGGTACTCCTGCTAATTATTTTAATTTAAAGATATTTGGTTGCCTTGCATACATGCATGTAAATGATGGAAAATTAGAACCAGGGGCTAAAAAGTGCATTTTCTTGGGTATGCATCTGGGGTAAAAGGATACCGACTATGGTATCTTGATTCTACATCACAAAAATTTATAATTAGTAGAGATGTAACCTTTGATGAATCCTCTATGTTACATTATAGAAAAGAGTCTTCTAGTTCTTGTAATACAGATAAAAGAAAGAGTACATAGAAGTAAGTGGAGGTTGAGATTGGCATTCCTTCTGAGCCAAGCTCATCAACTTTGGAGAAAAATATAGTTGAAACTCCTGAAGTTGAGTCAGAAGCTGAAATTCCTGAAGTTGAGACTCCTGAAGTTGAACCGGAAGAAGAGGAGTACTCTATAGTCAAACATAGACCAAAGAGAGAAAGTAAAAAACTATTAAGGTTTAGAGATTATGTTGCATTTGTTTTTTCAGTTGCACAAGAAAATGAAGAAATTAGAGAACCGCCAAAATATTCAGAAGCAGTTTCTGGTCCTGACTCAGCCAAGTGGTTGATTGCAATGAATGAAGAAATTAAGTCTCTCCACAAGAATTGTACTTGGTCTCTTGTGAAGCCATCATCAAAAAGAATTGTTGGTTGCAAATGGGACTAAAGGATGGCATTCCAGGGGTTGAAGATGCGAGGTATAAGGCACGATTAGTTGCAAAGGGCTATAATCAGGTACAAGGAGTTGATTTTAATGATATTTTCTCACATGTTGTTAAACATAGCTCTATTCGTGTCTTGCTTGCCTTAGTTGCCATGTATGATTTGAAATTAGAACAACTTGATCTTAAGACAACTTTCTTACATGGGAAACTTAAGGAACAAATATACATGCATCAACCCGAAGGATTTGAAATTGAAGGAAAAGAAGATCATGTTTGCTTGTTGAAGAAATCCTTGTACGGATTAAAGCAGTCTCCAAGATATTGGTACAAAAAGTTTGATTCGTTTATGTTGGGTCATGGTTATTCGATAGGCATGTATGATAGTTGCGTATACTTCCGAAAATTAAATGATGGTTCATTTGTGTACTTATTACTTTATGTTGATGACATGCTCATTGCTACTAAGGATTTAACATAAATTCACAATTTGAAAAGTCAGCTGAAAAGTGAATTTGAGATGAAAGATTTGGGAACAGCTAAGAAAATCCTTGGCATGGAGATCAAAAGAGATCGAAAATCCAACAGGCTATTCCTGACCCAGAAAAAGTACTTGGAGAAAGTCTTGGAGAGGTTTAGCATGAAAGATACTAAACCAGTTAGTACCCCTCTTTCTGCTCATTTTAAGTTATCAGCTGCTCAGTCCCCGCAGTCAGAGGAAGAAGAGAAGACATGGCACAGGTTCCTTATTCCGTGCAATCGGCAGTATTATGTATAAAATAGTTTGTACATGTCCACACATTTCATAAGTAGTGAGTGTGGTAAACCGGTATATGGCTTGCAGTGGTAAAGCACATTGGCAGGCTGTGAAATGGATTCTCAGATACTTGCGAGGTACTTCAAATACATGTTCTGAGTTTTGGAAAAATACTAACACTTTGGTTGGTTTTATAGACTCAGATTATGCAGGTGATCTTGACAAAAGAAGATCATTGACATGCTATGTATTTTGCATTGGTAGTTGCGCTATTAGTTGAAAAGCTACATTACAACATGTAGTAGCTTTATCTACTACCGAAGCAGAATATATGGCAGTGACCGAGGCAATCAAAGAAGCCTTATGGTTGAAGGGTCTATTTGCGGAACTCAGTTCACACCAAGGTGGTATTATCATTTTCTGTGATAGTCAAAGTGCCATTCACTTGACTAAAGATCAGATGTATCATGAGAGGACGAAGCATATTGATATAAAGTATCATTTCATCCGAGAAATCATTGCTGAAGGAAAAGTCTATGTTCAGAAGATCAGCACTAGAGACAATCCTGCTGACATGTTCACAAAACCTCTTCCAGTGTCCAAGTTCAAGCTTTGCCTGAACTTGATTGGCATTTATGAAGAATGATTTTGCCCATTGGGGTTATTGCGAAGAAGGTGAAGCAAATTTACTATATATAAGCCAAAATTAGGCCAAGGTGGAAATTTGTAATATGACCATTAATTTGGCTTCTTTTCAAGTGGGGGCTAAGTTTTCGTGACATTTGCCATGACATCATATTCACTATTAGGCCAAGGATTTCTTGCTATAAATAGAGGAGTTTCTCCTCATTTGTAAACACACAAATTCAAGAGTTTTTCACTCTTGTCTTTCTTTCTCCTCCTTTATTTATTAAGAGTATTTTGTAAAAAAGTTGAGTGTTGGGAAACACTTATGTGAACCCTTTCTTTGGAGTGATCTTGTGAGGCTATTATCTTAGGGTATTTGAGATTAATTAGAGTATTTACTCTAATTTTGTACTTTCTTTTGTACTCTTGCTGGTATAGGTGAAATTGCTCCTCTCCGCTTGTGGACGTAGGTCACACTTAACCACGTTAAATTGGTATCTTCTTTATATGCTTTAATTGTTGTTATTTTCAACTTACATTGTCTTTGTTATTGTCATTATAACGTTGTTTGGCTAAATTTCGCACTATCCGGTTTCCCGATCCTAACACACTTTCATTTCTCCCAGTAATTTCTTACCAGTAGTATGTTGAAACGAGCTAGGCAACTGGCCAATTATCTTGTTCATGTATATATATAAGAATGAATTAAACTATATATAAGGATAACTTTGTGCAGTTGCAAATTAAATAAGAGCATCGTTACATGAAAGTTGAAGACTGGTTAAGAAAACAAAGTAAGTTAATTTTGTTAAACAAAGTAATACTCCATAAGGAACAAACTCTTTCATGTTTAAGCTCCAAAATAGTTTTGTTACACTAAATATCAAAAGAGAGATTTGTGTAATATTTGAAAATTGAAACCATATCAGAGGTACGCAGTAGTACATACTAAAACCTCAGGGAGGTTTATGAAATTATCCCAAAAAATAAAACATGCAAAAGATATGCAACAAAGCTAGCAAATTCAAAATTTCACAAGATTTGATTTATATATATAGCAGATACGATTGGTTAGAATCAAGATCCGCTCATATCCTCTTTGCTATTCAAATCTTTTTACATTCATTCCGTTAAGCTTTGAATGCAAATTATACATATCAACGAAGTGTATAAAGGCTTATACTCTCCCCCTAAATTAAATAATACTACAAATTTATCATCAAATGAATAAATCACTTGGGTCACGAGAGTATTGCTGCTTCAATTGCTGGAATATTGTGGCAGATCATAATGATATCATTGCCAAGCATTTTATAGTTAAGTACATCTTTTCTTTTATTTTATCAGTTCAAAAATTATAGTACTAATAATTTTGATTTGATATGGATATATAGGGCAGACATGGACATGGACATGGAGGTGGACGGGCTTTCCTGTTTTCTCATGCTACCAATGTTGTGGAAGAGCCACCTTATACAATGCAATTGATAACTGGTCCACATGTGATATCTGATATTTTATGTGCAGAATGTGGAAAGAAATTGGGTTGGCAATATAAAGTTCAGTTGATAAGGAGGTCAAAGGATGATTGTATTGAATCTGATAACAAGCCTTAAATACATAAATTACAACAAACTAGAGCTGAAGTAAAGTTAACTGTCTTCTACAGAAGCTCCTATATAATAGGAACTAATATCTACTCCTAAAGATGCTCCAAATTATGAGGAGACTTATTCACACTGTACCAATCAGTAACAAGGATAAAGAAGATATTATCCTATGACTTAGTCAAGATAACCATAAGATAAGATGGTTAATACACCCCCTCAAGTTAGACATGGTGCAACAGTGCCTAACTTGGAACGACACCTAGCAAAGGCTGGTTTAGGTAGTGGCTTGGTGAAGGTATCAGCAAGTTGATCACGAGCATGAGTATGCTTAACATGAACTTGATGAGCTTGAACTTGGTCTCGGACATATGCGAAATCTATAGCAACATGTTTCATGCGGGTATGAAATACTGGGTTGTGAGATAAATAAGTAACTCCAACATTATTACAGAAGATTGTTGGCATCTTCGGAATGGTGACATGTAACTCACGGAGTAAGTTTCGCACCCAAGTGAGCTCCGAAAGTGCATTGGCAACTGATTTATACTCTGCTTCGGTGGATGAGCGAGCCACGGCATGTTACTTTTTTGATGACCAGCTGACTGGATTCGGACCAAAGAAAAGGATATAACCTGATGTAGATATTCTGTCGTTCGGGTCGCCTGCCCAATCGGCATCAGCATACACATACAGATTAGAGTCTGAGCTGTGAAGGATGCGAATGCCTAAACTTGCTGTTTCTTTGAGATACCGTAGTACTCTTTTAACCGCTTTCCATTGTTCATCAGTCGGAGCATGCATAAATTGCGATAATTTATTCACTGCATAAGATATATCAGGCCGAGTGAAAGACAAATACTACAATTTGCCAAGGGTGCGTCGGTAGCACGTTGCATCAGTAGGGGGGGAACCATCGACTACCCGAAGCAGTTGACTGGAACACATAGGAGTAGAAACACCTTTAT
>AWOL01S0126262.1:3443-13611 GCA_000715115.1 Nicotiana otophora | reverse complement strand
AGATAAATTACCTTATCTTAGCTTGTTTTAGTTCTACTCATATCTTATTTGCTTTAGACTTCCATTTCCAAAAATTAAATTCAATAAATATTTGTTATTGAATTCCTTGAAAAGATTATTCCTGCACATCTATATAATATAAGATATATTTTTAATATTTTTTGCTCCTACAGGTGTATAACATGTTGCCCTTTTTGAATCCAGGAATGAATCACGTATTTGAGAATTAAACCAACTCAGGCTTTATTTTGTGAGCATGCATGCCATTTTGTGATGAACTTTAATACATTGCTAGTTGATTTGAAGAATTGGATGTGGTTCATATAATTGAAGAACTTGCTAGACGTTTACTTCCAAGTGAGTGTTAACTTTCTCTTCAAAATAAACTATTGAGCTAATATGGATCATGCTAAAAATAAGGTTCAGTTGTTGATGTTAATCGATGTAGATACTATAAATGAGTGAGAAATAATAGTAAAGATTGGGTGAGTGGATATTCGGCTGAATTTCGAATTGCATCGTTATGGGTAGGCCTAAGGCAAAAGCCAAATTATAGTCATCGAATTAATCAAGTTTAGAGGTTAGTGAACATAGTTAGGCTATTTGTTTTATAGATTTAATAATTGAAATGTCATTGGACACGTGCATTCTACCACACATTTTGAATATTTTCTAGTGCATAAATGACTAAGTAATTTTTTGTTTTCTTAAGCACGTGAAAATGATCTTGTGGGAGTGTTTCATATTTATGTTATGAACTACATGACTATTCATTGGATCAAATGATATTTATAATGTTTCTATGACCATCAAGTGCAAATATATTTTATTGTAGGTTTCCAAATCAATAATGACTATATTGGCGACCCATTCGACTTTTAATGTCGATATAGTTAATAATTAGTGACAACTAAAGTTTCTACAAAACATAAACAGTTATGCGACAAAAATAATAAATAGATTTGAGGTAGACCATCAATGAATAATGATTTTAATGGCGACCTATTCAACTTTTATAATGGCTATAATTGCTAAAAAAAGTCAAAACTTATGTAACTAAAGTCGCCATAAATTTAAGGCTATTGCGGCCAGGTGAGTTGATTTTGAAAGGATAAACAGTTATTGTCGCGAAAGTGTCGCCACTACAGGCCGAAACAGTCGCCACTAAAGGGTGGGATAGTAGGTCGATACTAGAAGGGGGAGAGCAAAGGGACGACCAACAACACAGACGTTTGGTGGCGACTTTTTAATTTTAGAAAGTCGCCCGAGCTTCCTTGGTCCCAAAATAGAAGAATGACACGAATTTGGACTTTATTCTGCTGCCCATGGGTTTGTTCTTCGCGTTCGAGATAAACAAATTCTTCAAAAATTATTTTCAAACTCTTTTGAGACACTCTCTAGTATAATGGTCATAACATTTTGTACAAAACTCCAAATGATGAATGGTTTGCCTTTCTGAATATTAGACTCCAAGGGCTATAACTTTCATTTGTTGTTGAACTACAAATTCCTTATAGATTACGTGATATAACTTTCCTAAGTCAGCCCTGCGCAACAGAGATTTCCAAACTCTTCCCGGACAGCCTATAGTGTATCCACCGTAACGTTTTGTACACAATTCCAACTGGTAAATGGTTTACCTTTCTGAAACCTAGACACAAAGAAATACAACTTTTATTTTCGGATCATCTCCAAATTCCTTATAGATTGTGAGATATGAGCCTCTAAAGTCAGATGACGAACAACAAAAGTTCCTTCTTTGCGAACGCGAGAACTCCTTCGCGAACGCGAAGAACAATGTCCCAACAGCAAAATCCTTCTTCGCGAACGCGAGAGGCTCCTCGCGAATGCGAAGAACAACACGAGAACTAGCTACCAGCAGTATCAAAACACCCAAACTTGGTCCGGAACCACCCCGAATCAAATCCGAGGCCCTCGGGACCCCGTCCAATCGTACCAACCAGTCCCAATACATAACACGAACCTGCTCGAGGCCTCAAATCACATCAAACAACATCAAAGCCACGAATCATACCCCAATTCAAGCCTAATGAACTTTGAAATTTTAAATTCTATGTCTTGTGCCGAAACACATCAAATCAATCTGGAATGACTTCAAATTTTGCACACAAGTCATGATTTACATAACGAAGTTATTCCAACTTTCAGAATCGAATTCCAGCCCCGATATCAAAAAGTCAATCCCCCGGTCAAACTTCCCAAAAATTTATCTTTAGCCATTTCAAGCCAAATTCCTCTACAGACCTCTAAATACTTTTTCGGACATGCTCCTCAGTTCATAATCACCATACGGAGCTATTGACATCATCAAAATTTCATTCCGGGGTCATCTTAACACAGTTCTGACTACGGTAAAAATTCTAAGACTTAAGCTTCCGTTTTGGGGACCAAGTGTCCTAAATCACTCCAAATCATCCGGTAACTGAATTCAACCACGCACACAAGTCAATACATATAATGAGAAGTTGCTCAGGGCCTTATGCCGCCAGACGGGGCTTAAATTCTTAAAACGACAAGTCGGGTCGTTACATATACATTTGGAAGTTTCTAGACCAAGTATCTGTACGGTTATGAATGAGTAAAAGAATAATACATATGCGCCAATATAAGGTGAGAGAATCGTAGTACATGTTTCATACCACGTGTGCTATCGACCATGGGATAATGGGAATCCATGCTTCTTCATTGTGTAAAATCCCAAATAAGTTATATTATTTTTTATTGAAATTTCCTTTGACCTTTTACTGTCTCTTGAAGTGCCAATCAGTATTGCTACTTTAGCATGTCACTAATAGCCATGAGTGATTCGGGAATGCAGTGCATGTCTAGGAAAGCAGTTGATTTGGAATGGAAATATTCGAGTAGAATGGGAAGACAAATAAAAAGCATTTTTTTAGTAATTTAACTTGTATTCATAGGTCGGCCATTACACTTACCATGAGGCTATCAAATATAATTATGAATACAAAGTTATTCATGAACTCGAGTTCACCTTTTTTCGAGGATGAGGAATCGGCTAACAAGCTATAAGAGTAGCGAATGATGTCTGTGGTATTGCGAGTAATAAGATCCCCATGCTAGTAGTGAATCCTTTCCGTATGTGATTAGATTTCTACATAGAGCTTTAGTACAACCTTTGATTGATTTTGGAATGTTACAGCTCTTTGTGCTCGCAGGTCGCACTAACTATTTGCCAGTATGAACTGTGTGTCAAAGACATCGGTCTAGCCCACTATGAGCGAAGTGGGATATGTTGGATTATGGGTCATGGGTCGCTCCATGTGGGCTTACTCGACCCAGTTAGGAGAGATAAGTGAGAGAGGTTAAGAGAAATTACCACTAAATCACAAACTCCCACTAAAGTGAACGTGCAAAAAAGGGAGTGGTGGATTATCTTCCTCAACCGCTATTACTCTTCCTATTTATGTTAAAGAGAAAATACATAACTTTTTTTAAGAGTTGTATTTTTCTCTCCCACTAATCCTTTCTACACGAAAAACGCACACAAGTTAGGGCATTTAATTGGTGAAAGTTTAACTTTGTTTCCTAGTGATTCAAAGGTTGATTTGGGATAATTCTTTTGGTGGTGAGTTCAACGATTTCCGCTGCGTCAATAAGGTATACAACTCGTTGTTCTCGCCCCTCGTTATTATGTAACAGATATAATGGAAGTCTAAAACAAATAAGATATGACTTGAACTAAAACAAGATAAGGTAATTTATCTCTAAAAGTATAGTATTTGTTGCAACTAAAGTCACCATAAAGTTAAGGCTATTGTGGCCAAGAGAATTACTTTTGAAAGGATAAATTATATTTTTTGCGGCCTTTGAGAGATTTTCAAGGAAAACATTGGAGTAAGAATTCCTAACTTTATTTTGGTTAAATTACATGAATCTATTGTTGTTTTTATCGCTAAATTAGTGAATTGGGTTGAAAACTTTAGAAAACCCTCTTGGTTTAAATTTAAGATTTGGAGGTCGATTTGTTATTAGAATTCGATAAAATTGTTATGGTTGAACTCGCATCATAATGGGTGTTCGGATTTCATGAAATTTATGTCGGGTTCCGAGAGGCGATTCCCGCGCTGACTTTTGTTGACTTTTTGGAATAAAATTTTAAGTCGGCGTATTATTATCCGAAATTGTTTCTGATGAATTTTAATGAAGTTGTACAATTAATTTGGATAGATTTGAGCTATCCGGAGGTCAATTCAAGCAAGAAGGCTATTTTGGAATATCGGCCTAACTTCAAAAAAGGTAAGTGTCTTGCCTAACTTCGAGTGTGGGAATTACCCCTTAGGCATCGAGTCTTATGTGACATTTGTGCAATGTGAAAATCCGTGTACGTAAGGTGACGAGTACGTACTCGGGCTTATACGAGCAAATTTTATTGAGTTAGAGTCTTGGGCATATTGTGTAGTAAATTGAATAATTGTTGGCATTTATTTAGTCATCTGTTTGCCATGCTTCAATTCGCATTTATTGAATTTGTTTCTATATGACGATTTGATGTGCATGTTACCTGTATATTTATGTGAATTTCGTGAGTTTGATATTCGTGGGATTTAATTTCATTATAGATTTTTCCTCTGTAAAAAATTAATTAAATGAACTTAAGAAGAGGTGTTAATATAATTATCTAAATTTGGATTAATGAAGGTGTGCCATATGTTGATTATTTTTCTATCTCTATTGATTGTTTTTGGGTGTTATATATATATTGTGTGGAGCCTTGGGCTATTTGTTGTGAAATTAATTGATTTTGTTATATCTTTAGAATTTGGTTGTGACCATTGGGCAAATTGTTATATGTATTGATTTTATTTTATTGTCGTGTTAATTTCCCGTGTAAAGTTTTGTGTTGTGTGAGTTATTATTTTGGGGAGATTAGGGTGGCATTTCACCGTTGATATTATGTGGGTATAAGGGTGGCATTTCACTGTTGTTGTGCTTGTTGGAATATTGTCTGGGCAGAGCGATAAAGGGTGGCTATAGGAGCGATAAAGGTGGTAATAGGAGCGATAAGGGTGGCTATTGATATTGTCTGGGCGGAGGGATAAGGGTGGCTATAGGAGCGATAAGGGTGGCAATAGGAGTGATAAGGGTGGCTATAGGAGTGATAAGGGTAGAAATAGGAGCGATAAAGGTGGCTATTGTCAGAGACGATATTTGATGATGTGGGGTTGTGGTGTTGATAATTTTCATGTGATGTTGTGATTTTCTTGTGTTTATTTTTATACCTTGTGCAACTTGTCTTATTGTTAGTAAATTGATAACAATCTGATTTATACTGAAATTGAGAGCATGTAGCTATTGCTAGGCAGATTATAAAATAAAATGTGGGCACGAGGTGTCGTGAGTAAATAATGAGAATATTTGGCACGTGAATTGTCCGTGAAGTTATGATATGAAATGTGGGCATGAGGTGTTGTGATGAAATGACCGTGAATTGCCGTGCAGTTCTGATATGAAATTAGGGCACGAGGTGCCGGGGAAATATGATGATTTAATTATGGGCACTAGGTGACGTGAAAATATAAAAATGAGCTGAGACCCGTATTTTTATGATTATGAAATGAGGTATCACATGGTGAATTTTTATTTGAAAGAATTGTATTCAAAATATTTATTTGAAAGGATTTTTACTTAGAAAGTATTATAGGAAAGAATTGTATTGGAAAGATATTTTTTGAGAAAATTATATTTGAAAAGATTTATTGAAAGAATTATATTTGAAAAATATTTATTTGAGAAAATTATATTTGAAAGAGAATTATTTGGAAGAATTATATGTGAAAGACATTTATTTGAAGGACTTGATTTAATTGGGTGTAATTGTACTTATTAATTGTTGAGTGATATTAATGGTATTCTTGTTGTCTGTTGTGTATATTACTAGTTGTTTCATGTTGCCCTATTGTTATTTGTTTCCTATTATTTTGTATATTATATTACATAGGTTATTAGACTAGTGAGTGTCTTGACTGTACCTCGTCTCTACTCCATTGAGGTTAGTCTTTATATTTATTGGGTATCGACCGTGGCGTACTCATACTACACTTCTGTACATTTTTGTGCAGAGCCAGGTATTGAAGATAACGGACTTGAGTAGAGTTAAAGCGGGATCATAAGGATTCAAGGTAAAGCTGCTTGGTCGTCGCAGTCCCTTGGAGTCTTTTTATTTCATTGTACTGTTAACTTGTAATCAAACAGTATTGTATATTCGGTCCCGATGATCATTCTATGTACTCAGTTAGAGTTCGTAACTCAGTACTACCAGTCTTGGGAGGTTGTATATTGTAATTATTTCCGTTGTTAGTTTTTAAAAACACTGGCTTCAAAAATGTAATGGAAATTGGCTTACCTAGACTTAGAGACTAGGTGCCATCATGACTCCTGTGGTGGAATTTTGGGTGGTAACAAGTTGGTATCAGAGCTCTAGGTTCATAGGTTTTACGAGTTACGAACGAGTCTAGTAGAGTCTTGCGGATCGGTACGGAGATGTTTGTACTTATCTTCGAGAGGCTACAGAGCTGCTAGGAAATCTCCATTTCTTACATTATTGTCGTGCGGAATTCGTTGAATTTGGAATTTGAACCTTTGTATCTCCATTGTCTCACAGATGGTGAGGACACGTGCTACTGGGTTAGCTGAGCAGGCATCCACACATACTGCTAGGGCTGCAAGAGGTCGGGACCGAGGTAGAGGCCGAGGTAGAGGTCGAGGAAGGGCATGTGCTGCGACTAGAGCACCTGTCAGAACAACAGTTGAGGAGCCACTAGTAGCTCCAATTGGGGGACAGGTACCAGAAGCACCTGTTGTTATCCCCGGACTTCAGGATACCTTAGCACAGTTCCTGAGTATGTTTGGCACATTAACTTAGGCGGGATTAATCTCTATTGTACTAAATATTTCGCAGATTGGGGGAGTAACTCAGACTCCTACCACAACTCCAGAGCAGTAGGTTCACGTTGGTCAGGTTCCGGGTGTAGTACCAGTACAACCTGTTATTCCGGTTCGGCCTGAGGTCAGGCCTGAGGCATCAGAATAAGAACAAAAGAGACTTGAAAGGTTTAAGAAATATGATCCACCAACTTTCAGTGGCACAGCTATAGAGGATGCCCAAGGATTTCTAGAAAATTGTCACTGTATTCTCCGCACCATGGGTATTGTTAAGTGAACGGAGTTGCCTTTACTACATTTCAACTGTCAGGCGCAGCGTATCGGTGGTGGTAAATCTATGAAGAGGGTAGACCATCTGATGCAACACCACCAACTTGGACTCAATTTTCGGAAATGTTCTTGAAAGAGTTTGTTCCCCAGACTCTCCAAGATGCGTGGCGCACAGAGTTTGAATAGTTGCATTAAGGCACTATGATAGTGTTAGAATATGCTATTAGGTTCAGTGAGTTAACCCGTCATGCACCTATCTTAGTTCCTACAATCAGAGAACGGGTCCGCAGATTTATTGAGGGCCTCGATTATGATATTAAAATATGTATAGCTAGAAAGTTGCAAGTTGATGCTCTATTTCAACAAGTAGTGGAGATTACAAGGAAGATTGAGGGTGTTTTAAGCAAGGAAAGGGAGTCTAAGGAGGCCAAAAGGTCTCGAAAATTTGGAGCGTTCAGTGGATTTTACTCTTCAGCTAGAACCCATTATAGAGGAGGCTCGAGCAGCCGGTCAGCTCAGTCCGCACATCGGATTACTCGAGGTGCTCCAGTTTATAGTGCACCACCGACACGAGATTCTTACAGTGGTTATTCTAGTTATTCGGCACAGACTCAGTTCGAGCAGCCGCGACCTCATAGGGGTTGTTATGGGTGTGGTGATACTAGGCATATCATGAGAGATTGTCCCAGTCTTGGGAGGGGTGGATTTCATCATAACACTCCAACTACAAGCTTTATTCCAGTTGATACTCTACGTGCACAGTCAGCTAGAGGTGGAGGACAAGCGGGTAGTGGGCTCCTAAGAGGTGGAGGCCCGACCCGTTGATTTAATCACTATGATTTGGCTGAGTCCAATACACCAGATGGTTTCGTTACAGGTACGATCCTGATTTTTATTATAAAAGGATATTTTTCTTAATTTGATTCAATTCTGAATATTGGGGTGAGTCCTCCTATTATGCTCCACTTATGGGTGAGCTTCGTAAATTTGTGACCCACTTATATGTTTATACCTATTGGGAGATTTGAAGGTGTGAGCCTGTGTCTGTCATTTATTTTTATACACCATTGAGGGCTATAAGTCCAAAAGTAATTTTTATTATTCATTATAGTGGGTTTAATGTGTTTCGGAATAATTGATTCTAATTTTTATGAATTGTACGCCCTATCGGTATGAGGGTTCATTATGTGTTATGAAAACTGTTTATGAAATATATTGAAAAGAAGAAAGAAAGGAAAATTGAAATTTCAGTTGGCACAATGTGCAAGTACTTGTGATTCGGAGTTGAGGATGAGATCCTCTCATTTTATATATGATGTGAAATATTTAAACCGGGCTACAAGTCGTGGTGGAAGTTATATAAGTACGAGGTCCTTATGGTGAAATATTTATGAGTTTAAAATTTTCCCTTTGTGAAATTAATTTATACAATAATATTAATAGGGAGTCATGCCTGTTAGGCTTATCTGATAATTAATAGGGAGTCATGCATGTTAGGCTTATCTGATAATTCTTGTATATTTTCTGTGCATATTCATCCATTTTCGTGCTGTAAACATTGAGTTTTAACCTATAAGATGAGTGCACAGGTGACGTTAAATGTGACTCATTAAATCGGGCAAATAGTTATAAGGTCTTCATGCCTCATATTATGTTGTCAGTATTGTAAGAAAAATGAAATGAGGTACTGGTTAATATGAGATTAATTGCTGATGCTGGAATTAATTATGAACAACTTTTAAGACCTGAGATGTGGTGATGAGCATACATATGATGTACTTCATGTCCTGATATCATAAAGATAATGCAATGAGATCAGTGTTATTAATATATACCTTGTGGATGTGTTGTTAGGAGTCCTTTAGGTGTTACTCTGGTAGGTGGATAGGCCCATTTACAGGGGAGACTCTGTCGAAATTTTCTGAAAAATTTGGGAGTTAGAAAACAATTGGGAAATTGATATGTGTGAAAGAAGAGATAAATTATGTTATCTGTTTGAGGACGAATGATCCTAAGCGAGGAAGAATGTAACACCCCAGAAAAATTTTGAAGTACTTTAACACTATCAAGAAAGTTGATGTATGTGTAGGCACGAGTTGCTACAGCCAGTTGAGATTAATATCGTGCGTTGATGAAAAATCGGACTTTCTAAAAATGTTTGGAATGTAAGAAATTGGTCTTAAGGTTCACAAATATGGATAAAAGAAATAATCTCAAATGAGTTGGTGTTGTCGTACTTACCTCCAATGCAGTAACGTGGGACCAACCGTGAGTATATGTGTAAAAGTAAAAATAATCAATTCGGTAACCTCGGAATAATTATTAGCACGTTCGAAGACGGACGTTTGTTTAAGAGGTGGAGAATGTAACGACCCGACTTGTCGTTTTAAGAATTTAAGCCCCATATGATGGCATAAGGCCCTGAGCAGCTTCTTATTATGTGTATTGACTTGCGTGCATGGTTGAATTCAGTTATCGGATGATTTGGAGTGATTTGGGATACTTGGTCCCCAAAACGGAAGCTTAAGTCTTAAGAATTTTACCGTAGTCGGAACTATGTGAAGACGACTCCGGAATGAAATTTTTATGATGTCAATAGCGTCGTATGGTGATTATGGACTTAGGAGCGTGTCCGGAAAATGGCGAACGATGAATTTTTGGAAAGTTTGACCGGGAGTTTGACTTTTTGATATCGGGGCTACAATCCGATTCTGGAAATTGGAATAGCTTTGTTATGTCAATTATGACTTGTGTGCAAAATTTGAAGTCATTCTAGATTGATTTGATGTGTTTCGGCACAAGATATAGAATTTGAAATTTCAAAGTTCATTAGGCTTGAATTGGGATATGATTCGTGGCTTTGATATTGTTTGATGTGATTTGAGGCCTCGAGCAGGTTCGTGTTATGTATTGGGACTGGTTGGTATGATTGGACGGGGTCCCGGGGGCCTCGGGTTTGATTCGGGGTGGTTCT